>VZQC01013045.1:5449471-5492816 GCA_009823505.1 Rhizomys pruinosus | reverse complement strand
TTGACTTTTCGAGACAGGGTCTCCCTGTAGCCCCAGCTGTCCTGGAACTCACTCTGTAGACCAGGCTGGCCTTGAACTCACAAAGATCCGCCTGCCTCTGCCTCCCAAGTGCTAGGATTAAAGGCGTGTGCCACCACGCCCGGCCCCAATGGCTTTCTTAATGAAGCTGTGGCCTCTCTGCTATTCACAGATCCTTTTGGAACATTATCTGAAAGGATTATTGAAATTGTGGGAAAGTGGCAAGTGTCTTCTGGGTTGGGTAGAAAAGGGTTTTTGTTACTAGGGAGCAAGCAACAGAGTGAAGAACAGGGGACCCTGGCAACTTCAGCTCTGCTAAGAATGACAACAAAATAAGAGGTACTATGATTGCTCAGGATTAGGATAGAGGAAAAGTAAGATGACAAGGCTGCAACAAGGATAGAAAAGTAATGAAGCTTTGCTTGCTATAGTATACTGACTTTACCCATCAGATCCTAATTTTGAGGCAACAAGCTGGGTCTTTGGATAGTTTGTATCTTGCTAAGAAATATGTTAAAACCAGGTGGACAGAATACCACCATCATCTAACATAATGGGTGAAAGGTGTTCCCAAGAACAGAAAACATCATCCAGTGGAAAGTCCACCTCACACCCTCCAGGACAGAAATGGAAGGAGGGAAAACAAGGGTGTGTGGCTATTCCAGAATGAAGTTTTGTGGCTGTTCATTTGTCCCTCAGTTCCTGTGAGTGAGCTACCATAAGTTGTCTGTGTAGTGAGATGGTCCCTAGCTTAGAGAACGTTTAACCTTCAGAGGACAGGTTCTTTGTGAATTGGAACAATTTGCTTCCTCAACTGCTTTGTTTTCTCCCTTGTTAGAATTTTATTTCCATAAAACACCAGTGTGCTAGATAACTTTAGTGTGAACTTGACATACCTCGGTTGGGGGAGCCACAATTGGGGTATTGGACTGACTGGTGACCAAATCTGTGGAGTATTTTCTTGATTGTTGAGTGATGTGAGCGGGCCCAGCCCATTGTGGGTGGTGCCATCCTGGGTAGGTGGTTCTGTACTGTGTAAGAAACCAGGTCCAACATGGACAGGGGAGCAAGCCAGTAAGCAGCGTTCCTCCATGGCCTGTGCTTCAGCTTCTGCCTACAGGTTCCTGCCCTGAGTTCCTACCTTAGACTCCCTAAGTGATGAACTGTGACCTGGGAGATAGAAGACAAATAAATCCTCCTTTCCTCCCCAAGTTGGTATTGGTCAGAGCATTTTGTCTCAGCAATCAAAGAAAAGCTTAGAAGAGCAATTGGTCCCAGAAGAGTGGGTTATTGCTGTGACAGACCTGACCTTGGGGTTTGGGGAGGATTGTGGAAGCACTTGGAACTTTGGGCTGGAAAAGCCATTTAGAGTTTGTTGCTATGGAACTTGGAACAGTTATGCTGAAAATTCTCTAGACGATGGAGGCCAGGCTTGTGAAGTTTTCAAAGGGAAGCAGAGACCATCAGGGCTTTGGTATGATGTTTTTGAATTGAGAATCTGTGGGTTCTGGTCAGTTGGGGCTGAAGAATCAGCTGTAAGTAACAAGAGACCAGAATCTGTGGTGAAACCTTTGTTTTACTGGGACAACTGATGCTGGTTAGCTATGTCTGAAATATCACTTATAAGTAACAAGAGACCAGCATCACTGTGGTGAAATCTTCTGGGAAGAATTTCCTCAAGGTCAGCACACAGAAGTGGTGGTCCTGAGGAGGCCTGACTCTCCATCTCAAGCTGGAAATTAGGACTTGGTCATGTGTAAGTGTGGGAGCTTCTCTTACTATGAGCAGGTACAGTGCAGTGCTGCTAAGGGAAGGGGAGCTGACCCCTTGTTGCAGAGGTCAGTTGGTTACTTAAGAAACCCAACCTGAGAGTTACTTCCAACTCAGATCCTTAGCCTGGGAAAATGGAATGTTTCCTGTTTGGCTGTGCTTTCCCACCTGCCCAAAGACTTCTGGTCTCTGTGAAATAATGTCAGGATGATGGCTGATGGCCTATCTTCAGCCTACACCCACTCACAGTTCACTTCACAGCTGGTGACTTGATAGGTCTCCATCCAGCCCCATGATACAGTCCAACCTTACAGTAGCTTACAAGGGCAGTGGTCTAATAAACCTCTGTCCGACCCACTAGCCACCGACACTCGAAATCCAGGCCTGCTTTGGCCTGTATATGTGCAAAATAATGGCCAGGAATTCTGTGTAATGATGGTAATGGAGATTTCTGTGTAATGATGGTAATGGAGAATTCTGTGTAATGATGGTGTGGTGGTTTGAATGAGTGTCCTCCATAGGCTGTAAGTATTCAGACATTTGTCTCCAGTTGGTGGCACTGTTTTTGGAGGTCTTAGAAGGTGTGGCCATGCTAGAGGAAGTACGTTATTGGGGGCAGGCTTAGTGAGTTTAACAAGCCTTGTGGTCTCCAGTCTCTCTCTCTCTCTGCTTCCTGTGCTCTTTGCGAGATGTGACCCTCAGCATGCTGCTCCAGCTCGAGGCGCCATGCCTCCCACCACAATGGACGCTAATTCCCTGGAACCATCAATCCTAAGCTCAAATAAACTCTTCCTTTTATAAGTTCCTTGGTCATGGTGTTTTATCACAGCAACAGAAAAGTGACTAATACAGTAATTTGGTACCAGAGAGTAGGGTGTTTGCTGTGAAGAACCTGACCATGTGGATGTTTGGAGAAATGTGGAAGACTTTGGAACTTTGGGCTAGAAAAGCTGTTGACTACTGTAAGCAGAGCTTAAGGGGCCATTTTAGTAGAAGCCTGGAAGAAAGCATGGCTATAAAAAATGTAGTTCCAGAGGAAAATAAAGACTTAGGCAGCAACTGGGATATTTTGATAAAGAGTCTGGCAGTAGTTTGCCCACAGCTCAGATGCTTGCCTGTTGCTAAGTTGAAAAGCAATGGACTGTCTTTGGCGGAGACAAAGACATATTTCAAGCAGCCTAATGTAGAAATGGTGGCGTGGCTTTTAATGTTGAATATTATACAGATCTACAGTGAAAAAGAGCAAATGGGGCAGAAGGAAATGCAGAATATACAGTTTGGATCTGAAAAGTACACTAGGAAGATTAAAGGTGTGGCCAAGGCTTGTGAAGGAGAGGCTCCCTTTCATAAGGAGACTAAAGTCATTAAGGAGAGGCCTGGAGATTTACAAGTAAACAAAAGAATCAGTACCTTCAGGGCAAGACCACACCCAGCTAATCCTCCAACTTTTGAAAGGAAAATACTGAAAGTGTTTTCTGCTCCAAGTTCAGGGCAGAGAAAAGTTGCAAATGTGGTTGAAATAGGCCAGGGTCCATCTCAAACTTGCAGCCGAACTCGGCAGTTTCATTCACGTGGTGCTGGCTTTAGAGGCATAAAGTTTGCAAGGGTGAAGGGGTGATCAGTTCTTCTTCCACGGTTTCTGAGAGCTGCCAAGGTCAGGCAGAGTGGAGCAGTGGTGTCCCTGAATAAAGAAGGCCCTGATAGGTCATTGCGTGAAGCTGTGAATGTGAAGCCTGGTTGGCAACGGAGACCCCAAGAAGACTTTCGAGATGCCAGACCTGTGAGATATTTGCCAAGGAGAGCTGCATACAGGGAGTGGTACCAGCCTAAGAAAGAGTTGTATGTTGCAAGCAAAGCTGGAAGAGCTGAGCCATCTAAGCCCTTTGGAAGTCAAGTCCCAGAAGTTGCATGTGGAGCTACTGGACTTGGCATTTGCCCTGCTGGTTTTCGGTCTTGTTTTGGTCCAGTATTTCCTCACTATGCCTCTATTCCTCACTTTTGGGATGAGAATGTGTATTCGGTTCCACTGTATGTTGGGAGTAAGTAATTTGTCTTTTGATTTTACAGGAGCTTACAGTTTAGGAGATTGGCTTAGTCTCAGAAGAGACTTTGGACTGTAGACTTTTGAATGGCATTGAAACTGGTAAAGACTATGGGGACTTTTAAGGTTGGACGAAATGCATTTTGCATTTTATATGGTCAGGAGCCTATGGGGGCCAGAGAGTGGAATGTGGTGGTTTGAATGAGTGTCCCCCATAGGCTGTAAGTATTCAGACATTTGTCTCCAGTGGGTGGCACTGTTTTTGGAGGTCTTAGAAGGTATGGCCATGCTAGAGGAAGTACGTTATTGGGGGCAGGCTTAGTGAGTTTAACAAGCCTCATGGTCTCCAGTCTCTTTCTCTGCTTCCTGTGCTCATTGCGAGATGTGACCCTCGGCATGCTGCTCCAGCTCCAGGCGCCATGCCTCCCACCACAATGGACTCTAATTCCCTGGAACTGTCAATCCTAAACTCAAATAAACTCTTCCTTTTATAAGTTCCTTGGTCATGGTGTTATATCACAGCAACAGAAAAGTGACTAATACAGATGGTAATGGAGAATTCTGCTGCAACTCACTTTTCTAAAAAAAATGACGTCAGCTCCCAGAGCCAATAAGGGACCCACAGTTTTGGCCACTGTATACTGCTGCTCCACCTAGCATCATGTGCCTGGGCCACATTGCTTGCTCCCTCTTGGAGCGGGGTCAGAGGAGCCCCATGACTCCCACATGGTGCCCTGAGGGATGCTAGCTGAGAACTAGCCCCTAATTCAAAGTGGATCTTCCCACATGTAAGAATCTCCTATATGGTTCTGGTGTTGAACTGTGAAGGGGTCACAGAGAGCAGCTGAGGCTTGGCACTATGAGAGGCCAGGAAAGACCATTGGTGAACGTGCACCTCGGTTGCAATGAAGACCCCAGGATTGCAGGGGTCATGAAGAGAAGCTGAGGCTTTGCACCAGGAGAGGTTGGAAGAGATCACTGGTGAAGGTGCTGCCTCAATTTTGGTGGAGACCCCAGCCCTTTGGAGATCACAGGACCATGAGATGACCACCAAGACAACAGCAAGTGAGCTGTGTGTGCTGTGGACAGCAGAGTCAGAGAGGTAGAGCTGATGAAACCCTTTGGAGCCCAGAAGATCCTGAAGATGTCCAGCCTTGAGCTACTTTGCTGGACTTGGGTTTTGCTTAGGTTTGCCTAAGCAAACCTGATTGTTCCCTTTGAACTAAGACAGTACTTGTTTTGGATTTTACAGGAGCCCACAGTTAAGAGAGTTTTTTAGCAAACTGTGAAGTTTAAGTGTTTGAATTTTTACTTTTTTGGGGGGGTTGCGACAGAGTTTCCCTGTAACCCCAGCTGTCCTGGAACTCACTATTAGACCAGGCTGGCCTTGAACTCACAGAGATCTGCCTGCCTCTGCCTCCCAAGTGCTGGGATTACAGGCATGTGCCATGATGCCTGGCTAAGTGTTTGGATTTTTTTTTTAAGGACTTGTGAGGCTTTTAAGGTTGCACGACAAGGGTGCACAAACCTGCATGCTGACAGTACATTGATACACATACAGAAATAAATAATTTTTTTTAAAAAAGAAGAAAGCAGGGGAGCAAGCCAGTAAGTAGCATTCCCCCATGGCCTGTGCTTCAGCTTCTGCTTCCAGCTTCCTGGCCTGAGTTCCTACCTTGGGCTCCTTCAATGAGGAACTGTGCCCTAGGGGATATAAGCCAAATAAACTCTTTCTTCCCCAAGCTGGTATTGGCCAGATTATTTTGGGTCAGAGTATTTTGTCTCAGCAAACACAGAGAAACTAGAACAACTAATTTACAAAACCACTTCAGAATTTTCTTTCAGTATTTGAGTATAAGGTGGTAACATTCTTGGTTGGATCCTGAGTAGACAGAATGGGCAAGTCTGGAGAAAGAAAATAATCCTGGATAAATTTTATTTATTTATTTATTTATTTATTTATTTATGCTTTTTAAGACAAGGTCTCACTCTGTACCCCACACTGACCTGAAGCTGTGTACCCAACTGATAGTAGTATAATTAGCATATGAAAAGTTGTGTGAATTAGAGGTAGTTAGAATTAAGCTAACAGTAGGTAATGTGTGGATTTGAAGTGCCATCAAGACAATAGAAATGTGAAACTTTAGCTCAGCAAGAGGCCTGGTCTAGTCCAGGGCTGCTTAGAGAACCCACAAAGGGTCTTGGCAGAGCCCAAAGCTGAACTTGCATAACCACCTGGGACTGGCATCTACCAGCTTTTTAAGCTGGGAAGTGCAGATGACTTTGCTCTCACTCCCCCTTGGGGGACCTGCTTGTGAGATGCCTGGAACCTCTCAGCTCACACCCCAACCCCAGGGAGCCTGGCCCCTGTGATAACAGTTTGATAACAGAAAACTGCAGCTTGCCCCCGTGATAACAGTTTGCCTGAAGTGTATGCTGACCTTGCTGGCCACTGATGCTGCCAAGAATGGCCAGCTAGGGCGGCCATAGCCCCCCTCTGAGATCCGCTCCAAGCCAATCAGACAGCTTCTTGGAAATTACCTAGCCTGGATACCATCCATCGCTTCCAAGAATGCTGCTTAAGTGAGCAGCCTTAGGGAGTTAGGCTAGGAACAGGACAGGACAATTATAATTATAGAATAGACCTGAGTGGGAATTAATAAAATTAGATTGTATTATAATGTTTGTGTCCTGGATTCCTTTGGACTTAGTCCAGGCTAGCCCATGCTCATGGCACCATCAATGCTGGCCTCAAACTTGTGATCATCCTTTCTCTCGGGCTTCTAAGTACTAGAATTACAGGCATGGGCCACCATACCCAGCTAGTTGTTAGAGGTCACTTCTCTTTTTTTTTTAATTTTTATTTATTTTTGTATGTGTATGAATGTACTGTCTGCATGTAGGTTTGTGCACCCATGTCATGCAATGCCGCGGAGGTCAGAAGAGGGCGTCGGATTCCCCTGGAACTGGTGTTCTCCTGGAATTGGAGTTGCAGACGGTTCTTAGCCGCCACGTGGGTGTTGGGGATCGAACCTGGGTCCTCTGCAAGAGCAGTCGGTGCTCTTTACCACTAGGCTATCTCTCCAGCCCCGACTTTTCTTTTAAATATATATTTTGTACAAGATTATCAAATCTAGACCTGTGTTCCACCCTATCCCCCCACCCCACCAGAGCTCATGTATTCTGCCAAACATGCTTTTCATCTCTTTCTCAGTCTTTCTCCATATTCTCCATGTGGAAGTTGATTGTTTTAAGCAGAAGTTCACTGTTTCAGTCAGTTCTTTGATGCAGTCCTTTCTGTTGCTGTTGTTGTTGTTGCTGCTGTTGTTTCCAATATGCATCACTCCCAACTGCTTTGGACAAAAGCTCAAGGGGCAGTGCACAAGAAATACTTCCAACTAGGTAATTGGCACTAGCATCCACAGATGAAGGATAGCACTCGTCGTTTGTTTTTCTGGGACTGTGTTATACTTCACTCAGCATGATGTCCTCTAGCTCCAGCCATTTTCCTGCAAAGCTCATGATGTCGTCTTTCTTTACTGCTGCATAGAACTCCACTGTGTAGATGTACCACATTTTCTCTATCCACTCATCAGTTGAGGGGCATCTTGCTTGGTTCCAGCTCCTGGCTATTGTGAAGAGAGCTGAAATAAACATGGCTGTGCATGTATCTCTGCAGTGGGGTGAGTCTTGACGGTACATGCCTGTGCTTCAGGTGGTCTTGGGAGATGTCCCTAGAGGTCACTTTAATCTTATGTGTATGCTCATAGGATCACCATGCAGGAGAGTAAATAGAGTGGCTACCTCTGAGTCTCCTGCTTTACCATCCAGATTTGACCACTGGATAGATTTGGAGGGATGTTCTTCATATTTGAGCTCCTGTTAGAAAATGTTAGAACAGGACTGACCAGGTGATGTGAAAATGAAAGATGAGTCTGACCTCAGGAGTAGATTATTCTTTATTAAGAACAATGAAGAACAGTTTCTCTGTGGGATTGAAACTGAGGGACTAAAGCTCACTTGGTCTCAGTTTTTAAGGGGCTCAGGAGAAAAGACAGGTATTTTTCTGCAGTCCTATTTTTTTATGGTTCGAGGGTTTGGGGAGTTGGGACAGTGTGCCGGCATGGGCATATGTTTTCTCAGACAGCCACTGGGTTGGGTTTTATGCAGTTTCCTGGCTGAGGGTGTTAGAATTAGGGATGAAAAGGAGAGATGATAGAGAAGCAGCAACCAAATCTGACCTCAACGGATGCAGTAGCTTTACTAGCTATGAAGAGCAAGCAACCTCCCACAGGAATGTAGGTTGTGTGTGTGGGTTGAAGAACCATTTCCTATATTGACCCAACTCTTTATAGACTGAACATTGGTTTGAGTACCTCTAGAGGGGTCTCCATGGCCTCCCTGAAAAAAGAGAACAGGTGACTCATCACAGTTACAGAACATTTCTGAGATGGCCCATAGTCCCCTGGATCTCAATTAATCTTAGAGGATAAAGGGAAAAAAAGTTTGTTCCTTTAAGTTCTTCTGGCCAGACTGGTAAAGGCCTCAATATATGGTTATTATTATTATTATTATTATTATTATTATTATTTTAATATATGGTTATTAAACACCCCAAAAGGTTAGTTACATCAGTCTGGTACTTTTAATTATTGTGTAATTTTTTTTTTAATTTGTTTTGAGACAGGGTCTCCCTATAGCCCCAGCTAGCCTGGAATTCACTCTGCGGACCAGGCTGGCCTTGAACTCATAGAGATCCACCTGCCTCTGGCTCTCAAGTACTATGATCAAAGGCCACCATGTGGGTGCTGGGAATCGAACCCAGATCCTCTGCAAGAGCAGTTGGTGCTCTTAACCACTGAGCCATCTCTCCAGCTCCTACTGTGTAATTTGTAAATAAAGCTTGAACAAAATGCAAACATTCTTGAATAATTCTTGATTGAACATAAATTCTGTTCCTTAAGTAAGCCTTTATAAGAACTAATTTAAGCAAGATTTGACTGAACTTTGAGCTTAGACATTTTAAGATTACTTTAGTGGAGTTAAGTACATAAAGGGCTGCCCAGATAGTGTGGCAAGAGTGGGCCAAAATCAGGGAAAGAAGATATTTAACATCACAGATCAAGTAGGCATAACCCAGGAAAGGGATTTAAAAACAATTTTCTCAGGTCTGTCTCAAGTGAAGGCTGTTCTACTACAGACAGAGGTAGTCTCCTTTCCTTCCCACCCCTCCATACCTGGATTTATCATTTTTCAGAAGGAAAGAGGGGGATCACATTACATAATTATAGGCAGTGTGGTAGTTTGAATGAGAGTGTCCCCCATAGGCTTTAAGTATTCAGACATTTTGTCCACAGTTGGTGATACTGTTCTGGGAGATCTTAGAAGGTGTGGCCATGCTGGAGGAAGTAAGTCATTGGGGGTGGGCTTAGTGAGTTTAATAAGCCTTGCAGTCTCCAGTCTCTCTCTCTCTCTCTCTCTCTCTCTCTCTCTCTCTCTCTCTCTCTCTCTCTCTCGTGACTTCCTGTACTCATTGGGAGATGTGAACCTTGGTTCTCTGCTCCAGCCCTGGGCACCATGCCTCCTACTACAATGGACTCTAATTCCCTGGAACTGTCAATCGTAAGCTCAAATAAACTCTTCCTTTTATAAGTTCCCTTGGTCATGGTGGTTTTATCACAGCAATAGAAAAGTGACTAATACAGTATTTGGTACTAGAAGTGGGGTGTTGGCTGTGAAGAACCTGACCAGGTAGGTGTTTGGAGAAATGTGGAAGACTTTGGAATTTTGGGCTAGAAAAGCTGTTGACTGCTGTAAGCAGAGCTTAATGGGCCATTCTAGTAGAAGCCTGGAAGAAAGCAGTCCTGCTGAGAAAAATGTATTTCCAAAGGAAAATAAAGACTTAAGCAGCAACTGGGATATTTTGGCAGAGTCTAGCTCCAGTTTGCCCACAGCCCAAATGCTTGCCTGATGCTAAGTTGAAATGCAATGGACTAATTTCTTTGGTGGAGGATATTTCAAGATAGCCTAACGTAGAAATGGTGGTGTGGCTATTAGTGGTGAATATTGTGCAGATCTACAGTGAAAAAGAGCAAATGGGGCAGAAAGAAGTGCAGAATGTACAGTTTGGATCTGAAAAGTGCACTAGGAAGATTAAAGGTGGAGCCAAGGCATGTCCTGAAGGGGAGGCTCCCTTTGATAAGGAGATTAAAGTGATTAAGGGGAGGCCTAGATATTTACAAGTAAACAATGAAAAAATGACATTAAAGCCAGGCGTGGTGGGCATGCCTTTAATCCTAGCACTTGGGAGACAGAGGCAGGTGGATCTTTGTAAGTTCAAGGCCAGACTGGTCTACACAGTGAGTTCCAGGACAGCTGGGGGCTACAGGGAGACCCTGTCTCGAAAAGACCAAAAAAAAAAAAAAATAGAAACANGTGAATCTCGGCTTTCTGCTCCAGCCGGGCACCATGGCCTCCTACTACAATGGACTCTAATTCCCGTGGAACGGTTCAACGTAAGCTCAAATAAACTCTTCCTTTGATAAGTTCCCATGGTCATGGTGGTTTTTATCACAGCAATAGAAAAGTGACAATATGTATTTGGTTACTAGAGATTGGGTGTTGGCTGTGAAGAACCTGACCAGTAGGTGTTTGGAGAAACTGTGGAAGACTTTGGAAGTTTTGGGCTAGAAAGCTGTTGACTGCTGTAACAGAGCTTAATGGGCCATTCTAGTAGAAGCCTGGAAGAAAAGCAGTCCTGCTGAGAAAAATGTTTCCAAAGGAAATAAAGACTAAGCAGCAACTGGGATATTTGGCAGAGTCTAGCTCCAGTTGCCCACAGCCCAAATGCTTGCCGATGCTAGTTGAAAAGCAATGGACTAATTCTTTGGTGGAGGAATTGTCAGAAGCCTACGTGAGAAGTGGTGGTGGCATTATTTGTGAATATTGTGCAGATCTACAGTGAAAAAGAGCAAATGGGGCGAAAAGAAAGACTGCAGAATGTACAGTTTGGATCTGAAAAAGTGCACTAGAAGATTAAGGTGGAGCCAAGGCATGTCCTGAAAGGAGGATCCCTTTGATAAAAGATTAAAGCTTAAGGAGAGCCTAGATATTACAAAGTAAACAATGAAAAAATGACTTAAGCCAGGCGTGGTGGGGCATGGCTTTAATCAAGCCTTTAGGGAGACAGAGGCAGGGTGGATCTTTGTAAGTTCAAGGCCAGACTGGTATACACAAGTGAGTTCCAGGACAGCTGGGGGGCTACAGGGAGACCCTTGTCTCGAAAAGACCAAAAAAAAAAAAAAAAAAAAAAAAAAAGAACATTCTTTATGGGGCTGGAGAGATAGCCAGCATGTAAGAGTGCCAACTGCTCTTGCAGAGGATACCGGTTCGATCCCCAGACACCCCATGGTGGCAGGAGCCGTGCTTTAACTCCAGTTCCAGGGGAAATCTGACACCCTCTCCTGACCTCCAGCATTGCACGACACGGGTGCACAGACCTACATGCAGACAGTACATTCATACACATACAAAATAAAAAAATTTTTTTTAAAAAGTGAGATTAAAGTGATTAAGGAGAGGCCTACATATTTAACAAGTAACCAATGGAAAAAGTGAGATTAGAGTGATTAAGGAGGGCCTGAGATTTACAAGTAAACAACAGAAACTGTACTTCAGGGCAAGACCACACCCAGCAAGCCTTCAAACCGCTGGGTCTACAGGGAGACCCTGTTTCAAAAAGACAAAAAAACACAAACAAAACCCAGCAAATGTACCATAAAAAGTCAAAACCCCAAATAAGAGGTTAAAACAATGTAAAAGCCTAAAACAGTTTCTTTTAAAAACCATCAAACAGCAGCTGAATGAAATGAAGATATGAAAGAGGAATTCAATACACAGAAATACTGAAGAAAAACCAATCTGAAATGTAAGAAATGAAACACATACTCAAACAAAAGTTCGGTGGATTAAGAAGACATAAGAAAGATAAATTATAAGGAGATGTGTACAATACCAAATGAAACACATACTCAAACAAAAGTTTGGTGGATTAAGAAGACATAAAAAAGATAAATTATAAGGAGATGTGAACAATACCAATCCCCCCCCCCGGCTCAAAAGTGTAACTTTTTTTTTTTTTTTTGGTCTTTTTGAGAGAGGGTCTCCCTGTAGTCCCAGCTGGCCTGGAACTCACTTTGTAGACCAGGCTGGCCTTGAACTCTCAAAGATCTGCCTGCCTCTGCCTCCCAAGTGCTAGGATTAAAGGCGTGCGCCACCACGCCCGGCTAAACATTAAGGCTGATAAATGACAAAAAGGTAAAGTCAATGAGCCTGGGTTTGGGAGCAACAGGGCAGGAAGCAAAAAGCAGAACGGTGGCAGCCTAGGGTACCCCCTAATTTTAACCTGAAAGGAATAATACCTTGGACTGCTGGTGTTGGGTTGCAAGGGTGTGGTCAAGGGCAAGAGGTCTCTTCTGGAGGTCAGATAGATAGGTGAAGGGAAGAGAGAAGGCTGTGAAGGGAATGAGAGAACCCAAACCAGGTTGGCACACTCATAAAACTCTAAGAATGGGGAGGTCTGAAAAGCCTGGGGACCACAGGTCACATGTGGAGGCTCCTTAGTCTAGT
This sequence comes from Rhizomys pruinosus, assembly GCA_009823505.1. Classification (NCBI taxonomy): domain Eukaryota; kingdom Metazoa; phylum Chordata; class Mammalia; order Rodentia; family Spalacidae; genus Rhizomys; species Rhizomys pruinosus. The sequence continues at coordinate 5,480,359 of VZQC01013045.1, read as the reverse complement.
CTAGTAAGCTTGCAGGGTATCCAGGCCCCCTGCAGGATGGGTCTGGAAGCAGATTGTTTTATTAGCTATGAAGGGCAAGTGACCTTCCCACAAGAATGGAGATTGTGTAGGGTGGTTAGGGGGATGTCTCAAATTTATAGGAGACTAGAAGGCATGTTCCTTCCCAGAATCCTAGAAGGTGGTCATGCCTTCTGGGGTGGTTTCATGCTCCTAGCTGGAATCTGGGCTGGAGAGGTGGGAAGTTCTGATAGGGGAACGAGATATCTTCTCCAAGTGGCAGAAGGGGCTGATAAGGAAACTGCTGTCTAGGCTAGAAGCTTGTGTTCTGACATAGACGTTTCTCCCTCCCACTGAAACGTTTATCCTATTTATCACTAAAGCAGAGTTGCACTTGGATTCACATCTTTTGAACTCTGAGTTACCAATTTTGTGTGCTATTAGTAATTATGCTAAGTATGTAATGTCTTGCCTGCTTCTTAGGGACTTTCTACATGGACACTGTTCTTGTTGCTCTTGCTGCCACAAGCAAATTAGGCCTTAAAAGATAGCTATGTCCTAAACTGGTCAGTTCTCACTAAGAGGAAGCCTAGCACTTCATTCTGTAGGGAATCCCTAGGACACTAAGCCCTGACTTGAAATCTCAGGCTGGCGTACAAGCTGTCCAATCAGGAGCGCCGGGGGCGGAGCTTCCTCATCCACCATCTTTCTTCCTTGGCAGCCCTGTTTTGTTAACTAAGGGAGAGGTACTGGGGAGTGGGAATGGTGGTTCATCCTCCAGGCTATATAGGGATAACCTAGGAGAAGTCCTTACGCCGTAGCAGCGTATATACCACGACAGGTCCAAAGAGGAGTACCGGCGGCGAAACGGAAGTTCCTCATCCGCCATGTTTCTTCCTGGCATCCCCACATGTTGGGTCGCTCCGGGTCAGCAGGGAGTGTGAGCATCTCAGCCTTGACAGCCGATCCCCTGCCAAGCCCAGGAACCCAGGGGCAGACATGGTGAGCGGCGGGTGGATTGGGCTGCGGAGGCCCTCGGTCCCTCTGCTCTGGGCAACGGGACCCGGGTCCTCCCCGCCGGCGCCTCTGCGGAGCTTCGCACTGGGTTCCGGAACTGCGCGGCGTGGGAGGCCTGGCTTCTGCGAGTGCTCTGCTGTGAGCAGCGTTACCGGCGCGAGCTGGTCCCCCATCGCAGTGCTCGTGAGAACTAAAAGTCCCTGGATTTGCAGGGAGTTCCCGTTTGACAAGTTGGTTAGAAAGGGGAGTCCGCGTACACGTGTGGTTGGGGCCGGCGTGCAAAAGGGGCTCGTGACTTTCTTGATAGCCATCAAGCCCCGCTGTTTCAAGTTCTTATTGTTTAGAAAATTACTTTTGATTTTTGTTTCCAGGTGGTAGTATGCATCTTTTTTTTTTTTTTTCACAGTGTTAGAGGCAGGAGGATCTCTGTGAGATCCAGGCCAGCCTGGTCTACATAGGGAGTGCCTGGCCAGCTGGGGCTACAGAGAGACCCCGTTTCAAAACAAAACAACAAATAATTTATTCTCCGATTTGTCAACACAAATAATCTAATTTAGTTTTGTTTGTCTAGCCTTAAACAGCTTCTCGGGATGTTTGTAGCTTGTTTTTCAAGATTACATCTACTTTGCATATTTTACCTTTGTTTTATGAAATTATGCTTTTTTTTCTTTCATTGTATTACATAAATGATGTTTTTTATTTTAAATTTAGTTTTACTTGATAACTAGCAATATCATGGACTTTTCTATAGTCTCATAATGTTGCTTCAATTCCTCAGTAATTAATCTGTGTTGTTGCTATTGATGCTTCTGGGGGGGGCTATCTACATGGGGTTATCATTTCTTTTGTTCTCACTGTTGCTTTCTCCTGCTGACCGTTACTTTCTACTTGGACATTGCCATTTGTGAAGAGTTTTGTTTGTTCATATTGGCTCTCAGTGACCTTTTTCTTTCTTGCCTTGTGTTTTCTTTGGACTTCTGGACATGAACTTAGGATTTTTGTTCTTTGGCCTATTGAGATGGGGGATCACAACTGAATTTTGAAGGGTCTATCAAGCTTATTATGCATTATAATGACTCCCACTTGGGTGTGGTATAGAATACGGTTAATACATTAATAAGTAGATATGCCGTTAATTTTCACATTTTGATGTCTTTGTTCATTAGAAAGGTTTGTTGTCATTGTCTCTTTTCATGTCTGTTATCTAGTTTTGAGGATCCTGGCAATATGGGGACTCAGCATGAATGAATGCTAACTCTGCTTCTATGTCCCTGAAGACATTGTTTATGATTGGTGTCATATTTTCTGTAACTGTTAGGCATAATTATGCCAGAGATGGTCTGTGGGCCTGGCCATTATGTTTTGAAAAGTCACTCATTAATGTTTCTATTTCTTCATTACACACAGTGTTCTATGTGTATTGCAGTATCTCATCTTGGGTGAAGTTTGAAAGACTTTTTTCTTTCCAGAAATTCACCGATTTCATACCAGTTACTAAATTTATGAGCACAGAAGTTTCATAATGTTCCCAGATGGTCTTTTTAATGACTATGGATTTAATGGGAACAGCACCTCTTTCATGTTCCAAGTAATCTGTGTGTTTTCTTTTAGTTACACAGGTGAATTAGGTTCTCTCAATTTTTATATTTTTTTCAAAGAATCTGCTTGTGGCTTTTTTGGTTTCCTCTATTAATTTCCTGTTTTAACTTCATTGTTGTTTTGTTCTGGTTATGATTTTGAGACTGGATCTCTACTGTGTTGCTGAGGATGGCCTTGAACTCTTATGCCACCGTGCCCAGCTTCATTTGGTATTTTGTCTATTTTCTTCTCAGGTTGTTGTGTGACTTTTCTTGAGGAAATGTGGGCAAGCATCTTTCATCCCACACAGGGCACCAGTGACAGACCAAAGAAGCAGTGAGTTGTGGGGGTCCCTTAGAAGAGTGCAGATGATCCTGAGGCAGCTACTTCACTGACAAGCCCACCCTAGTGTGGGTAAGGACTCATGAAAACAGCATCCCTAGAACTTCCTGCCTAACTTCAGACAGCTCCACTAGAACTTCCTGCCTAACTTCAGACAGCTCCACTAGAACTTCCTCCCTAACTTCAGACAGCTCTACTAGGAAGTTCCTTCTCCCCTAGCAATTGCTTAATATTTTTTTAAATAATTTTTTAAATTTATTTTTGTATGTGTATGAATGTACTGTCTGCATGCAAGTTTGTGCACCCGTGTCGTGCAATGCCTCAGAGGTCAGAAAACGGCGTCGGATTCCCCTGGAACCGGAGTTCTCCTGGAATTGGAGTTTCAGATGGTTCTCGGCCGCCATGTGATTGCTGGGGATCGAACCCGGGTCCTCTGTAAGAGTGGTCGGTGCTCTTAACTGCTAGGTCATCTCTCCAGCCCAAATATTTTTGTAACCCGGAGGATGGGCCTTGTGAATCTTTAACTTTCTGAGCCACATGGTGTGAGCTTCCTGAGCTTTGTAACCTCCCTTAGCTTCCTGAATCATATCAGCCTTCCTCCTCCCTCTTGGAGTAGCCTTTCAATGCAGAGGAAGTAGCTACACAATTTCCACCCATTCCTCCAGTTCTTACATTCTTTCCACCTTCTGCTGAGATATTCCCTAAGCCTTGGAGGGGGTGATATAGATAACTGATTATTGTCCTCTGTCTCTGGCTAAACATCGGGCCACTGTGCCAGTCTTTTCTTTTTCATTCTTTTTTTTTTTTTTTTTTTTTTTTTTTTTTGGTCTTTCGTGACTCAGCGATAGGGTCTTCCTGTAGCCCCAGCTGTCCTGGAGTTCGCTCTGTAGAACAGGCTGGCCTTGAACTCACAAAGATCCGCCTGCCTCTGCCTCCCAAGTGCTAGGATTAAAGGCGTGCACTACCACGCCCGGCTTGCCATAGTCTTAAATCCAATAAGAAAAGATGTGGCGTCTGTAAGAGTCACCCCGCCCTTGTACCATTGAGCACTTCTTTGCTGGCAGGTTGACAGTGTATCCAGCACTCTGGTCAAGTTTCCCCCAGTAGCCTGCCTAGTGCCTTCCAGTACTACAGAAGGAGAGAGGGAACCTCAGTCCCAGTCCCAGTCTGATATTTCCATGTTCCGCAGCCAGAGTGTCTTCAGCTATAGAGACTTATCGTCTACTTCTGGCAGGTACTACAGCAGTAGCAATGACCTGTATGGTGTGGGGGACTTGAAGAGCTTCCTTAGCCAACAACTCAAAGGAGGTAATCCTCCCCTGATACTGGGATGTTCACACAACAACCTAATGATTTGTGGGATTAGCCTTCCCCATACACAGGGAGCCTTCATTCACACTCCTTAACTGATGACTTTACTGTTCTTCCAGATGCTTTTGCAGAGGTTCGCATTTTGTAAAGAAACCTTTTTTTTTAATGGTGGGTGGGAAGGATCATTTGAGTGTCCAACATTGTCAGCTCAAACCATGGTCCAAATAGGTCTTGGGTACCAAAATAGCATTAGCAAGACCCAATACAGCACGGAAAGAGCCCGTCATTTCTATCAGGTTTTTCCCTCCAGAGAACAATGTCAGGTAAACTGGCATAAATGGCAGATAGTAGATGTATTTACTTTTCTGTTGTGTGATAAAACACCAAAAGCAAATCATGGAAGAAAATGTTTATTTTGGCTAACGTGGAGGATAGCCGGTGTGGGCCATTTCCCGTTATAATTCTTCCCTTGCATGGGCAAGTTCTTTCTGGGAAAATAGCTCAGCCTTAGTTGCATATTGCACACGGCAAAGGCCACTACACAGCCTGCTTACAGTTTCATCCCATATTTGCTCCATTATAACTTTTCTTTCTCCCCAGCAGCCTGCATAGCACCTTCAAGCACTATAGAAGCTGTCCAGCAGGGAGGAACCTTCTAGCTCAGTTCCGTCTTGATAACCCTGCAAACAGAAAATATGACATCAGTCATCTACAGTGTCTCCAGTGATATAGAAGCAGAGTTAGCATTCATTCATGCTCTGAGTCTTCGTATTGCCAGGATCCTCAAAACTAGATAAAAGACATGAAAAGACAACAGACCTTTCTAATGAACGAAGACATCAAAATGTGAAAATATCGGCATATCTACTTATGTATGTATTAACCATATTCTATACCACACCCAAGTGGGAGTCATTATAATACAGAAGCTTGACAGAACCTTCAAAATTCAGTTGTGATCCCTCATCTCAATAGGCCAATGAACAAAAATTCTATTTCTCCATATTTAGTCAACATTTATTATTGTTTTTAAATTAACTGTTCTGACATGAGGTGGAAATTCAATATTGTTTCGTTTTTGATATGCATTTCCCCAGTGGCGAAAGATATGGGAAATTTTGCGTATATTGCTCGGCCTTCTCTATGGTGTCTTTTGAGCGCTGTTTCTTTAGGTGGAGTATTTTTAGATTGCTTTTATAGCTCCGATAAATTCTTCTCTAAGTTCTTTATAGCCAGAGAAGTAACTAACTGGTAAAGGTTTTCTTTTCTAGGTTTTCTGCACTTTCTTGATTACTTCCTTAGCTTTGCTAAAGGTTTTTAATCTGATAGGATCCACTTGTCACCTTTTGTTTCCTGAAATACTGATGTCCCTGTCTAGGAACTCGTGACCTGTGCTGACATGTAGCCTCTCTCTGTAGTCTTCAAGCACTTGAGGATTTTAGATCTTACATTCAGGGCCATTATGAGCTAACTTCTTGGCTGAATGATAGGCTCTTTCTGTCTTCCATATAGGGATCATAAGGAGCGGCACAGTTTGTCACCCACAGGCAGCACCTGCAGCCAAGGAATGGCCCCAAGTACTTAGGAGAGTGGAGCTAAGGGGAGTAAACATAGGACTGCATTCCTCATGGACAAAGAAAACAGGAAACCACGCACTCTGACTGCTGTGCCCAGCAGTGAGCCCCATTACAGAAGGCAGGAGGCATATCAGCCTATCCATCCACTGTTCTTGGGCTCAGTGCTGTCCAACCTGGCAAGGCACTAAACCACAAGTGTGCATGAGGATGCGGTGTAGGCCATGCAGTATTCTGGCTGTCGGCTTGGAGCACTCCTCTGTCTCTGTCCCCACTACTCATCGGCCTGCCCTCCACATCTCGCGGTGCATGCTGGTTAAAGTTCCCAGTTCTACTGATTGTCCTGTAGCCAACACTGTGTAGTGTCCATTTCTCACTTCCCTCCACACAGCTGTTTCTCATGACTGTCACCTTCCCAAACACTGTCTCTAAGACTCCCTGATTTGTGAATGTTCCTTGTTTTCAGATACTCAGAGTAGTTCAGTCTCAAAGAATAATCTCTCTCAATAGAGGCCCACTTCTAGCTTTCTTGAGATATGGGAGTCAAGCAGTGTATTTCTTCTCCAGTACTGGTGTGGCATATGGGAGGACTGATTGTCATACTTGATCCAACTGTAGATTTCAAGCTGTGTCCAGGTTAGTTTTTATTATCAACTTCATAGTTGTTATTGTCAACCTGGGAAGCGGGGATCTCAATTGAAGGATTTCCCAGGTCACTTTGGGTTGTAGCCACCTATGTGGTGCCACTCCTGGGCAGGTGATCCCGAGTTGTATTAGAAAGCTGGCGGGGCTGGAGAGATGGATCAGTGGTTAAGAGCGCAGACTGCTCTTGCAGAGGACCTGGATTAGATTCCCAGCACCCACATGGTGGCCAAGAACCATCCCGGGCATAGTGGCACATGCCTTTAATCCTAGCACTCGGGAGTCCCAGGCGGGTGGATCTCTGTGAGTTCAAGGCCAGCCTGGTCTACAGAGTGAGTTCCAGGCCAGCTGGGACTATAGTGAGACCCTGTCTCAAAAAAAAAAAAAAAAAAGCAAGCTGGCTGAGCGTGATGAGCCAGAAGGAGCCAGCCAGTAAGCAGTTTTCTTCCATGGTTTCTGTTCCAGGGTCCTGCTTTGAATTTGTGCAGTAACTTGTCTAAAGGCTGGAAGTGTAAACCCAATAAACTCTTTCAGCGCTGTTCTATTTTCACTTCAATTGCTGTGATGAAACTTGGGGAGGAAAGGGTTTATTCATCTTACATCTCCCAGTTCACAGTTTGTCACTTAGGGGGTCCAAGGTAGGAACTCAGGGCAGGAACCTGGAGGCAGGAGCTGAAGCACAGGCCATGGAGGAACGCTGCTCACTGGCTTGCTCCTCTGGCCCATGCTCTGCCTGCTTTCTTATACAACACACAACAACCTGCCGAAGGGTAGCACCAACTGGGCTGGGCCCTCTTACATCACTCACCAATCAAGAATATACCCCACAGACATCGCCACAGGCCAATCCAATGGAGGCAGTTCCCCAGTTGAGGCTCCCTCAACCCAGCTGTGTCAGGTTGACACTAAAGCTATCCAGCACACTTACCCTGAATCTTTTTGTTTGTAGATTCCTAGGGAGAAAAATTCTAGTCTGCCAAGGACGTCTCCATTTGAATATTCTCTGTGCATTTCTTCTTTCTTACTTGGCAGATCCCAGTTTACTGTACCGATAATGTTTGATTCTTTTCTGTTTTACATTTTTGCTTATATTATAGTGAGATCTTCCCCTCGTGCTCTCACAGTAATGTCCATCTTCGTTTTCACTGCAGGATTGTACTAAGTGGCTTCTGGACCCCTAATGTAGAGTTTATGAATTCCTTCAGTATATGCTTATGTAATTTCTCCTTTGGTGGTAAAGTATAAATCATGTGTCCAACAAAGCTGGTTAACAGAGGGGTGTGTGTGTGTGTGTGTGTGTATGTGTGTGTGTGTGTGTGCTGCATGAAGCTGTGTGGTCTTTTTTGTTGTTTTGTTTTTCTACCAAGACTTGGAATTATATCTTTCCATGCACTTTAGAAGTAACTCTGAGAAACTTGTTGCTACTACAATGGATCTGGAGTGTGGTTTGGCTCTTCTCTCTTGCAAGTCTAAAATACTTTTTCTTTCCAGTACTTGAGTTCTTAAGAACCTATGATATATTATAGTTAAACTACTTTAAAATTTTTCTTAATATTTTTGTTACCTAGTGTTGTGTGACAGTATTCTTGGGAGACATGAACAAATGGCTGTCATGCATAATAGGAACTTGACAATAAAGCTGACTAAGGATGTCACCAAAATCAAACTTGTTGAAGTAGTGAATTCTATTAGAATTACATACAAGAGTGTGAGGGGTCACTTACATGAAGGAGTGTGACGAGGGGCTACTTACAGGAGTATGGTGAGGGGTCACAGGAGTGTGGTGAGGGTCACTTACAGGAGGATGGTGAGTGGTCACTTACAGGAAGAAGTGTGGTAAGGCGTCACTTATAGTGTGATGAAGAGTCATAGGGGTAGACATGATTCAAAGACAGCAGCATCAGCAAAAGCCCATCCCAGCATGGGTGACATCCCATGAAAGCTGGACACATGGAGCACAGTACAGTGCTCTCAAGCAACTCAGCAAGTTGAAAAGTGTCCTTTTTCAGCAGTTGGGTGGTCAGAGTGTCTTCGAGGCAGCTCAGCTGGTCTGTCTTCAAGGAACTTGAATCATTTAAGGTGTCTGAGCACCTGCTCATCTGTGCATGGGAAGGGAAAGAAGGGATATTGGTTGGTTTCAGGGATTTTCTGAAGGGTTGAGTTTACTTCCCGAGTTTTCACTAGGTGTGCTGCAGAATGGAATGTTTCACCTTCCTTTTGAACACCTTGTGTCTTAAGCAGCTTCCTTGCAAGATAGAATATTTTATCTCAGAGGAAATCACTACACAGCACCTACATGCCCATTTCTTTCCCAGAAGTTGGCAGATTTTTTGCCTTTATTTCACTGAGTGTATTTACTTGCCTTTAACCTGTAGTTCTCCTTTATCTGTTCCAACTCCATGTATGTGTGGCCTTTCAGCATTGTACAGATATCTTCTGTGTTTTGTTGATTTTTGTCTTAGCATTTTATTATAGTGTGAATATGGTATTTCATCAGACTTTTTTTTTATACAATCTTTCCTGTTCTTTATTTTGCTTGATCTAGTTTGGTATTGCTTTCAATCTGATTGTTCTATCTGATTTATTGAATTTATCTTCTGTTAAATGATGTTGAATCAGCATTTCTTCTTTCCTTCATTCAGTTGCTTATATTTTTTCCTATAAAATTCCTTGATGATTTTTTTTTAAACCATTCTCCTGAATTTATCAGCCTGTTACTGCAGAATTCTGAGTTTTAGAAGGGGCCATTGTTTTGCATGTTTGTGTTTCAGTTCTTATATTTGTATGTGTGTTGTAGTAGATTATACACACACACACACACACACACACATAGAGAGAGAGAGAGAGATTTTTTACTAAGGAGGTAGAGCAGGAAGAAAATGAAAGGTTGATTAAGTACAAAAAGTAGGATGAAAGAGAAAAATCGGGGAGATTGTTTTCCAGCACCACATTGCTTGGCTCATGGACACCTGCGGGTTCCACTCCAGGGGGTCCAGCACCTGCCGCTGGCCACCGCAGGCACCCACACACAGTGGCATACAAAGCACAGACACATACACATAAATAGAAATAAATTTTGGGGAAAAAAAGGAAATGACAAGGAAAAGAGGTAACATCAAATTCAGCACCCACAAAAAACCCCCCAAAAATGTAATAAAGTACAAGAATGAGAAATAAAAAGAAAAGGTCAAATAGAGTCAGAAGATTCTGCAGTCACAGTGCATGGGAACAGCTGCCGGCGGTAGCCGGGGCCTCTGCTTCTAGCCGGGGCCTCTGCTTCTCCTGCTGTTTTTTTTTTTTTTTTTTCCCTAGTTTCNTTCCCTAGTCTCTTAAATCCACTGTTTGATTTTCCTGGAACATCAGTTTCTGGTGACAGCCACAGTCACTGACCTTTACCTGATGCCTTGTTTGTATCCTGTGCAAACTGGCGACTTTCCCTATCTTGCCATCTTTTACCTTGACCCTTACTGTTTATATATTTAATATCTTCATCCATTTCTTATGGTCTTAAATTCCAGAGTTGACCATGACTCTCAAAATATTAATTTTTCCCATGTTAATGGGTAGCTTGCTATCTCCCAGTAGAAAGGAAAAATAGAGTGCACATTTCCTAATACCAGTTTCTCCTGATCTCTTCATCCCATTTCCCCATGAGAGTGCTTGGATTGCAAGTATGTCCTACCATGCCTGGCTTTACATATGTTCTCAGTGCTCAAACTCAGGTCTTCATGCTAAACCATCTTCCAGCCCCTTCTATGATTTTTTTTTCTTACTCAGTCTATTAATGCTTTAAATAGTAGAGTGTGTTAGTCTGCTTTGCTTTTCTATTACAGAATACCTGAGAAGAGTAGCTGGAAGTCTGTGGGATACATGGGTGGTTAGTCTTCATTGTAAAGTTGACCAAATTTGGAATGACCTAAGAGACACCTCTCGGTATCTGTGAGGGGTTTTGCAATACCCTCTCTGAATGTGAGTGGTACCTTTCTGTCTTGGATTTTTTTCCTGTTGATATGATAAAATGCTCTAATAAAAGCAATTTTAGAAAGGAAGAGTTTCTTTTCACTCATAGTCCATCATGACAAGAAATTCAAGGCAGTAGGAATGGTCACATTACCTCCAGTTTCAGAAAAAGAAAGCAGTAAATGCATGCTAGTACTCAACTCACTTTCTTCATTTTATTTGATTTTTTGTTTTTTAGACAGGTATACCAGGCTGGGCTCCATCTCTTAGAGATCCATCTGCCTTTGCCTCCCAAGTGCTGGGGTGGCATACACCATCATGCCTGGCATTTCTCCATTTTAGACAGTTCAGAATCCCCTGCCCAGGGAATAATCTCACCTACAATTAAGATAGGTCTTCCCACATCACTTAATGTAATGAAGATAATTTCTCAAGAGCATGTGAGGCCCATCTCACGTGTGATTCAGCACTAATCATCACACACGACCTTGAACTGTAATCCCAATCTGAGTACAGAAGGAAAGAGGACGGAGCCAGGTGGGCAGCAGCACGCTCCGCTCAGGGCTTCTTGATCTGCACTGATACGAAGAGTCCCAGCTCCACGTTCCTGTTCACATGAACTCTGCCATGCCCTCCACACCATGAAGAGCTCTTCCCTGTTGAGCTATGAACAAAAATAAATCCTTTGGGGGTGGAGATACTGATGGGGAGGGGAATCTAAATATGATTAAGATGTAGGATTTGCACAAAAATTCAATAAATATATGTATCGAAAAAGAAACACCTAAAAAAAAGAAAAGAAAAAGAAACACCTATAAAAATAAGTCCTTCCTTTTGTAAGTTGATATTTGGCCATAATGATTAGAAAATTAACTTTTACATGTTGAAAGATTTCCTTTAGCCCTCAAGTTGTCAAACAACTTCATTTGCTGTCACTTTGCTCCATTCCTTTGGGCTTATGGTGAAGCAGAGTATCATGACTATGGGAAACAGAATTGGGGAGGACACTGACCTCCTGACAGCTTGGAAGTAGAGAAAGTGGGAAAAGATACATACTTCAGGGTCAGGCTACTATGACCTTCTTAAACTAAGCACAGCCTCCAGTGTGTTCAGTTCTGAACACATCAAACAATAAATCAATTGTTGACATCAGAGCTTTTGTGATCTAGTCTCTTCACCCCAAATCCCACCTGTGAACATTGAGGCATTGGAGGAAGAGCTTTCAATGTCTGAGTCTTCTGGGACACAGTCCACATGCAGACTGTAACATGGAGTTTCTAATTTATATCATACAACATCTCACTTTCTTCTTCTGAAGACTTTAAATAATGTTAGACATTTATACCTCTTAGATTTGGTGATCTTAAGGTTGACTGATGAGATACATATTTGGGGAGTGATTGATATGTGGTATATTGTAGTGATTGAGCTTTCTTTTTGGTCATTTTGAGACAGGGTCTCCCTGTAGCCCAGCTGGCCTGGAATTCACTATGTGAACCAGGCTGGCCTTGAACTCACAGAGATCCACCTACCCAAGCTTCCCAAATGCTGGGATTCAAGGTGTGTGCCACTATACCTGGCTTCATTGGGCTCTTACTAAGAAATGTGACAGCTTTTCCCTTATTTCATTGTCCCCCCCCAAAAAAAATGCAGTGTTTTTCCATTGGCATAGTAAATTATCCTCTGTGAGCCTTTTTTTTTTTTTTTGTATGTGTATGAATGTACTGTCTGCATGTAGGTCTGTGCACCTGTGTTGTGCAATGCCGCGGAGGTCAGAAGAGGGTGTCAGATTCCCTTGGAACTGGAGCTAAGGACGGTTTTCAGCCGCCATGTGGGTGCTGGGGATCGAACCTGGGTCCTCTGCAAGAGCAGTCGGCGCTCTTAACTGCTAGGCCATCTCTCCAGCCCGAGCCTTTTTTTATTATATATAGTTGGTCCACAATAAACCAAACTTCTACAAGATTTCTCTTCACATATATGTACAAATGTATTATGTTCAGAAGTAATAAGTTGTGATAGAAATTAACTTCCATTAGTCCAGCTCAATCAAGATTCATCCAGATGTTACTTTGGAACTAATTAGCTAAGCTCCCTCTGATGAGTATGTTAGAAGTCTTTAAGTGTTCAGAGAGACAATAGGTATTAAATAGCATATAGTTTGTGTAAACTTTAAGACCACTGAGCCCCACTTCCCAGTAGCATTGTGCAGATGTAAAGATCAAACTTTGGTCTAAATCTATTGTAGGAAAATGTGGTCTTAGACCACTGGTATTAACACTTTGCACACTAGGTGATAGGACTTTGTAGAACAGTAAAGGCAAATTGGGAAGTCCAGCAGCATATGGGTTGTTTTTATTTTGTCTTGTTTTTGTTCTGTTTATTATTCTGCTGTTATTTTACCAAAGCATTCAAAGCTAATTTGGGGATTCATAGGTTTTAGGATGCAGTTATGATTGTAAAAGTAAGAGTATGGTTGCCAGGGTAATGCACTGAGCATTTGGAGAACACGCACAGATTTCCAGTGCTGTGTGTCTCATCTTTTCTCCTGGAAATATCTCGGCTGTTTTAGGATTCCGTGACCTTTGAAGATGTGGCTGTGAACTTCACCTTGGAGGAATGGGCTTTATTAGATCCTTCCCAAAAGAAGCTGCACAGAGATGTGATGGAGGAAACATTCAGGAACCTGGCTGCCATAGGTAGGTGTAGGTGAGGACATGCTTTTAGTCACGTGGATTATAAGTCTGCCTTGCTCAAAAATGTTGCTGCATGATTTGGAATATGGTGACTATATCAGGCATGGTCATGTTATACCATGAATCTGTCTACAATTGAGTATTTTCTCTTTTATAAACAAGTGAATAATGATTTTTCTGGGTCTGTATTCTAGGAAAAGCACAAGAAGTTGAACACATAGAAGATGACCACAAATGTTCTAGGAAAACTGTAAGGTAATTTACCAATCCAAATGATTAATGTTTTTCAAGAATCTGGAAATGGCCAATGATTTTTTTTTTTTCTTTTAAAGACAGCTGTACAAATAAAGCGTAGCTTCAAGTTCATTTAATATAAAGCAGTTATCTCCAAAACTGCACACAGGATTTGTAACACCGCATGATGATTCAAGTGATACTTTCTGATGGTTTTGTATACACAAATTTTTATCCATGTAGAAAGTTATGTAAAATATTGTGTGCACTTTCCTTCAGGCTGCGAGTATGCAGCTTGTGGGAGTGTGGCGGCTCATGCCTTCATTCAATGCTAATTACGAGTCTCATGAAGCTGACTGTTCAGTTTGAAGGTAACCTGAGCAGCATACCAAGACACCTCAAAAATAAATAAAATAAATAAGTAAGTAAATAAATACATAAATGGGACAGAGACATTCATTGTTTCCAGAGTAGTTAACTTGTCACAAGCATTAAGAACCCCCATTAAGGCACTCAATGTGAAACTTGACCTAAGTTTGATCCCTAGGACCCACACGATGAAAAAAGAGAACTCTACTATCCTCCAACTTGCATGTGCATACTATGGCATGTGTGTGCACTCTCTAACACACAGACACAGGAACACACACACAGTGTAAATAAAAAAAATTTTTAAAGAAAGAAACAATATGAAATGTCTTTATACTTCCTAGCTCCAGATCCTGTAGAACCTTCATTTCATTCATGTTCATAAATTCTCGGGAATTCAGCTGGTAGGGAATTTACAACTTTAGTAATGTGCTTTCCACTTTTTACAGAAATGAAGTTGTGGAGAGATTATGGGAAAATAACAAAGGTAGTGAATTTGAGGACATCGTCAGACAGAGTCCAAGTACTGTTGAGAACAAGAAAGTTTCTTGTGGAGTAGGAATGTGTGAAAGCCCTGGGTATGAAGACATGCCCATTGGGCATTCATCTCTCAGTGTTTCCATACCTATTCAGACTGCAGACAAACCTTATGAATATGAGCTATGTGGAGAGAACCTCTGTAAACTTGGTGAATATAAGAAGAAAGCCTTTGTTGATCGAGGATACTTTCTGAAGCGTAAAGAAACTGGCACTGGACAGAAACTCTTTGAATTTAATCAATGTGAAAAATTCTTCCAGAGTAATAGTTACATTAAAATACACGTGAACAATGAGACCAGAGAAGAGATGTGTGTGGGTAATCAAAACTGTAAGGCCTTTACTTATCGCAATTTTCTTCACTATATTGAAAAGATTCAGACTGGAGAGAAACCCTATGTATGTAAGCAATGTGGGAAAGCCTTTTCTTTTTTGAGTAACATTCGAAGACATGAACGAACTCACACTGGAGAGAAACCATACAAATGCAGTATGTGCGATAAAGCCTTCATTTGTTTCACTAACTTTCAAGAACATGAAAGAACTCACACTGGAGAGAAGCCCTATTTATGTACACAATGTGGAAAATCCTTTTCTTTTTTGAGTAATATTCGAAGGCATGAAAGAACTCACACTGGAGAGAAACCTTACAAATGTAATATATGTGGTAAAGCCTTCAGTTATCTGACTAACTTTCAAGACCATGAAAGAACTCACACTGGAGAAAAACCCTATGTGTGTACACAATGTGGAAAAGCTTTCACTTACTATTATTCCTTTCAAACACATAAACGGTGTCATACTGGAGAGAAACCGTATGTGTGTAAGCAGTGTGGGAAAGCCTTTAGTTATTACAATTCTATTCAAACACATAAACGATGTCACACGGGTGAAAAGCCCTATGTGTGTAAGCTATGTGATAAAGCCTTTACTACCCTCAGTTCTCTTCGATATCATGAGAGGATTCACAGTGGTGAGAAGCCCCATGTCTGTTTACAGTGCGGGAAAGGTTTCAATTCTTCCAGCACCCTTCGAATACATGAAAGAACTCATACTGGAGAGAAACCATATAAATGTAAGCAATGTGGTAAAGTTTTTAGTGTTGACAGTTCCCTTCGATGCCATGAAAGAGTTCACAGTGGGGAGAAACCTTATGTATGTAAGCAGTGTGGAAAAGCCTTCACTCGACCCACTTCCCTTCGATGCCATGAAAGGATTCACTGTGGAGAGAAACCTTATGTGTGTAAGCAATGTGGGAAAGGCTTCATTTCTTCCAGTAACTTTCGGAAACATGAATGGACTCACTCTGGTGAGAAAATCTGTGTTTGTAAACTGTGTGGTAAAGCCTTTACTGGTCATAGTTCCCTTCGACGCCATGAAAGGATTCACAGTGGAGAGAAACCCTATATATGTAAGCATTGTGGGAAAGGCTTTTCTTCTTTGAGTGGTTGTCAAAGACATGAACAAATTCACACAGGTGAAAAACCCTATATATGTAAGAATTGTGGAAAAGCCTTCACTAATCCCAGTGCCCTTCGAAATCATGAGAGGATTCACAGTGGTGAGAAACCCCATGTATGTGAGCAATGTGGGAAGGGTTTCATTTCTTCTAGTAAATTTCGAGTACATGAACGAATTCACACAGGAGAGAAGCCGTATAAATGTAAGCAATGTGGTAAAGCCTTCACTGGTCACAGTTCCCTTCGACGTCATGAAAAGATTCACAGTGGAGAGAAACCTTTTGTATGTAAGCAGTGTGGAAAATCCTTTTATACTTTAAGTGACTGTCAGAGACATGAACAAATTCACACTGGTGAGAAACCTTATATTTGCAAGCAGTGTGGGAAAGCCTTTACTCGTTCCAGTTCCCTTAAAATACATGAAAAGACTCACAGTAGAAGGAATTCCTTGGTATAGAATATGAAAAGTCCTCTTTATTACAATTCCTTTCTAACAAAAGTGACAGTGCATAGGACAGAACCACGATCATGTTGTTTTAAGAATGCCTGTGGTCATCTTGATTGAATTCATAAACATGATAGTTTGTATACTGTAGTGAGAAACAAATAGACCAAATGTCTTCATTTGCCGCCCCCCCCCCCTTTTAAGACAGGGTCTCCCTGTAGGCCCAGCTGGCCTGGAACTCTACACCAGGCTGGCCTTGAACTCACAGAGATCTGTCTACCTCTGCCTCCTGAGTGCTGGGATTAAAGGTGTTCGCCACCACAACTGGCTATGGCCCCCTTCTAAGAACTTGTACAGCAACATAACAAAGTTGTCAGTTATAAAATTTTTTTCCAGAGTTCTATGAAAATTCTTCAAGTAACAATTCATGTATGTGAGGGAGGTAATATTGATATGAAGTATTTATGCAGAATATTCTGGAAATTACATTACTTGAAATGTTCTTTAAATTTTAAGTCTATAATACTAAATGCTCACTCATTCAGACAATGGATCTTGAGAATATTTATTTTTAATTTTCACTCTTGAAAATAAATTTTCAGGTGACCTAATCTCTAAGGCATTTTTAAGGAAATTGGGCATGAATTTAGTAGTTGGTATCATTCTTAATCAATCATGTACAATTTTCTCTTTGTATTAAACCATGATGGTGGATCAAGTGTGTTTTATACTATATTTTTTTTCCTTTTGTCACTGTTATTGCCAAATTCCTGAAATATCTTGAGATGCTCACACTGAGTTATGACAGAGATGTCATAGCCAAGTAGAACAGTTCATATCATTGTGGACACAAAGAACAGTAGTTTGCAAGAGACCAGTGGATGGCCTGCTTCCCTCAATGAGGCAATATTGTCTACACCACTTCTCAATAGCACCATTATCATATTATGAATATATCCAAAGTTTAATCCTTTCATTAGGTCATTGTCCTTTTGATTTAATAAACTCTGCAAATGATATCACAGAGTTGTGGTTTCCTAATACTCTATAGATATCTCACAGTCCAGTCAAGCTGATAATGAAAATTAACCATCACAATCTTTTTTCAGATCAGATGACATTTTATATGGATTTTGTATTTTATACTTTGATGAATACTTTCTTGAAGATTTTTGCATGTTACTTTAGTTTCTGAACTGTTTCAGCCAATTTATGATTATCAAATGAGAGGATATCTGCAAATACCATTCCATAATCATAAATTGGATAAAATTTACAAGTGTGCCAAATTTTTCCTTTCACTATGTCACATCACTATGATGTGTTTATAAATTATGGCATCTTTATTCTTATGTTAATTTCACTTCAGGCTTATATTGTCATAACTTTTATTTTGATTATTTGTGTTTTACTCATTCCCAAAGACACCTCATGCTAGTTTTAAGTGCCTTTTTGCCAAAGACCATAAGGACCTTACCTGTTGTGGAATAATATGCAATAAATAATGCATCTGTTTTTAAGTAGTAAGTGACCATGTGTTTCTTCATTAAAATTATTTTCCTTTTTGAAAATGTTTTTTGGGGAGGGAGGGGTAAGGGGTAAGGGGAGATCTCGCTCTGAGCCCAGGCTGGGCTGAAACCCACCGTGTATTTCAAGCTTCCCTCAGACTTATGGTTGTCCTGCTTGAGGCTCCAAAGTGATGGAGTTAAAGGTGTGAGCCATTGTACCGTACATAAAAGTCATTCATTCTGTGTTAGTTACTTTTCTGTTGCTGGGATAAAAGTACCATGACCGGGGCTGGAGCTATGGCCTAGCAGTTAAGAGCGCCGACCGCTCTTGCAGAGGACCCGGGTTCGATCCCCAGCACCCACATGGCGGCCGAGAACCATCTGAAACTCCAATTCCAGGAGAACTCCAGTTCCAGGGGAGTCCGACGCCCTCTTCTGACCTCTGCGGCATTGCACGTCACGGGTGCACAGACTTGCATGCAGACAATATATTCATACACATACGGAAATAAATAAAATTTAAAAAAAAATTAAAAAAAAAAAAGTACCATGACCAAGGGAGGTTATGGAGGGGAGAGTTTATTTATCTTGCCACCCTAGGGGGACCAGGAGTTATGATGGCAGGAGGTGGCTTAAAAAAAAAAAAAAAAAAGGAGCACTGACATCTTCGAACAGGCACAGGAATCAGAGAGCAACTAGAAAATCCAGCAAGATCACACCTCCTAAAAACTTCCAAAACAGCACCAGCAACCGTGGAGACAAAATGTCCAAATACCCGGAGCCTATTGCGGACATTCTCATTCAACCCACTACACATCCTTATTTGAATTTGTGAAGGATTTGTGCTTTAGAGTTATCAGTTGATATTAAACATAATGAGATGTCACCTTGTGGTGGCTACATTAAAGGTGTCAGTTCAGCACTATCTTTGGTAATTATAATAGTTCTTACTTGAAAGCTACAATAATGGAATGAAGCAAAATGACTCAGGAGAAGTACCAGCCTGTACAGTTAATAAGAAATTGATCAAGAGTTGTTCCTTTTCAATTTTCAAAATGGTGTGTTTCATGTAGTTTACAGGCATGTCTACAAGATGTTTCTGCTATTTGGTTCATTCAAAAAACTGAGGAGCATTGTGTGCTTTTGGAGGTGTGTGACGTGTTATCCTCAGACTTGGCCTTACTGTAGTTCTGAGACCAGCTCCACTCTTCCAGACCTCTTAAATTTATTATTTACTGTTACTTAGATGCAAGCATTTATTTATCACTGGATGTGGTTCTCCAGTAACTACAATTGTTCTTCATATTTGGTGGTATGTTTCCAGAAACCCAAGCCAAAATGAATATATAAATTAGAAACGCACTTAATACACCTAAGTTATTCAAAGCTGCATATGGCCAGATCATTTCTATTAATCTTTTTTTGGGAAAAAAAAATCACCTAAAACATGTCTTTTATATTATCTTGAATATATCAGATAATTCATGAAGAGTGTAGGCTATATGGAATAGTGTGAGTTCATGCAACTGTATGTAGGCAGTGTGTGAAGTCCTTTTATATATATA
The DNA here is from genome assembly GCA_009823505.1 of Rhizomys pruinosus. Classification (NCBI taxonomy): domain Eukaryota; kingdom Metazoa; phylum Chordata; class Mammalia; order Rodentia; family Spalacidae; genus Rhizomys; species Rhizomys pruinosus. The sequence continues at coordinate 5,461,127 of VZQC01013045.1, read as the reverse complement.
TATTTTTTGGTCTTTTTGAGACAGGGTCTCCCTTCAGTCACAGCTGGCCTGGACTCACTCTGTAGACCAGGTGGGCCTTGAACTCACAGAGATCCGCCTGCCTCTGCTTCCCAAGTACTGGGATTAAAGGCGTGCGCCATCACACCCAGCAAAATCCTTTTCTGTTTTAAGGACTGTCAAAGACAGGTGGCTTACTCTGCTGTTTGTGCTGCTGTCCACCCAGCATCATCAGAAATTACACTGCATATCTGAGCTCCAGATTGTGTTTCCTTTTGGAAAACTGAAGTGCTATAGGTGTGGAGAAACTGGTCACATAGCCATCAATTGCTGCAAGACAAGTGAAGTCAACTGTTACCTCTGTGGCGAGTCAGGGCATCGTGCGCGGGAATGCACGATCGAGGCTACAGCCTAATTATTTTCCTTTGTCGCCCCTCCTTTTTCTGATTGATGGTTCTATTATTTTCTCTGAATCCTCTTCACTGGCCAAAGGTTGGCAGATAGAGGCTGTTCCCAGGCCAGTGAGCTTTACTTGCAGTGTAAAAGGAGGAAAGGGGTGGGAAAAAAACCGAATTTCTGCATTTAACTACAAAAAAGTTTATGTTTAGTTTGGTAGAGGTTATGTTATGTATAATGCTTTGTTAAAGAACCCCCTTTCCATGCCACTGGTGAATAGGGATTAATGAATGGGAAGAGACAAGTCAGACCAGTAAGTCCTTCTGGGTTTCTTGAGTGTGTTCCCATGTAGGAGGTAAAAACAATTCTGGAAGTATATGAGCTTCCATAAATAACCTTAATTTTTAGCATAATGATGGCCTTGGATTGTCCGACCTCAGTAGCTATTAAATAAAATCAAGTAACATCTGTATCAGGCCCTCTTAGAACATACAGTTGAGTGGGAGTAAACAAAATGAAAAGACATGTTAGTGGCTATGCTAGAGATCGGGTTAAAAGCCTAGACAGGAACAGCTTCATCGTAATGTTGATGCTGGAAATACAGATGGCGATGGCAAGGTGTAGAACGCATTTTTTTTCAAAGACAATCGATGCTCAGCATAATTTGGAGCTATTCAGGAATTGCAGAGAAATGCATTTTCACAGAAATCAAGATGCTATTTTTGTATACTATATTACTTAGACAACTGTGTTTCATTTGCTATAATCAGTTTTTAAAAGTGAGATGGAAAAAGCAACTGAAGTCCTGCACGCCTTTAATCCTAGCACTCAGGAGGCAGAGGCAGGCGGATCTTTGTGAGTTCAAGGCCAGCCTGGTCTACAGAGTGAGTTCCAGGACAGCTGGGGCTACAGGGAGACCATGTCTCGAAAAGACCAAAAAAAAAAAAAAAAAAAAATAGAAATGTAATTTTAAACTATTCCAATAAGAGCTGGGGAGGAAAGGGTGGGGGAGGTTACAAAACTGTAGGAGAGCAGGAGGTTGTTAATGCAAGCTTAGTGACAGTTGGGACAGTGCCATGCAACATAAGAGTTGGGGATGAAAGGATGAGGGAGTCAGGGTTCGTGATACATGACTGTAATCTTAGTACTTGAGGGTGGGGTTCAGAGGCAAAAGGGTTGATGTAATTTCAAAACCATCTTAATCTATGTACTAAATTCTAATCCAGCTAGGCTTAAACATAGCAAGATCCTGTTTCCATTAAAAAAAAAAAAAAAAAAAAAAGGGAGGAAGCACATGGGTCATTCATAGCATTCATTATGATGATTTGTTTAAGCACAAAATAATATGGTACATTTATTTGTCCACACACTTTTGCCCACTTCCCTAGAGCTCCCACTCCCTGTTGCTAACCCACTATTGCCCACTTCCCTAGAGCTCCTTCACACTATTGTCCACACACTATTGCCCACTTCCTAGAGAAGGAAATTAAAGGCGTACTAATTGGAGAAAAAAAGAGGTCAAATTATCTCTTTTGCAGATCATATGATATTATACCTAAGCGATGCCAAAACTCCATCACAAAACTCTTAGAAATGATTAACAGTTTTTGAAAAATGTCCGGTTATAAAATTAATCTACAAAAATTAGGAGTCCTTTCATGTACCAATAACAAGCAATTGGAGAAAGCATACACAGAAACCCTCCCATTCACAATAGCCTCAAAAAAAAAACCTTGGACTAAACCTGAACAAAGACATTAAAGATCTCTACAATGAAAATTTAAAATCATTGAAGAGATTGAGGAAGACACTAGAAGATGGAAGGACCTCCCATGCTCATGGATTGGAAGAAGTAATACTGTGAAAATGACCATCCTACCAAAAGCAATATATAGAGTCAATCTGGGTTAAAATCCCCATATCTTTACAGATAAAAAAGGTGAAAGTCATGTGGAAATATGAAAGATCCAATATAGCCAAAGACCCCTAAGAACAAAGAACAATGTAGAGGGGATTACTATACCATATTTCAAACTATTACAGAGCTATAGTCATAAAAACAGCATGGTCCTGGGACAAAAAAAATAGACCTGTGGATCAATAGAACATAATTGAAGTCCCAAACTTGAGTATATGCAATTTCAGTCACTTGATATTTGACAAATGGGTTAAGAATAGTCATTGGGGGCTGGAGAGATAGCCTAGCGGTTAAGAGCACTGACTGCTCTTGCAGAGGACCCGGGTTCGATCCCCAGCACCCACATGGTGGCTGTAACTCCAATTCCAGGAGAACTCCAGTTCCAGGGAATCTGAGACCCTCTTCTGACCTCTGAGGCATTGCACGACACGGGTGCACAGACCTACATGCAGACAGTACACTCACATACATACAGAAATAAATAAAATAAAAAAAGAATAATCATTGGAGGAAAGATATCTTTCCTAGACCTATATCTTGTAGATTACTGCCAATGTTTTCTTCTAACACTTTCAGAGTTTCAGGTTTCACTTTGAGGTCTTTGATTCATTTGGAGTTGACTCTTGTAAAAGGTGAAAGACAAGGTTCTACTTCAATTCTACTACAGGTGGAGATCCAGTTTTGCCAGAACCATTTGCTAAAGATGATACCTTTCCTCCAATGATTATTCTTTTTTATTTTATTTTATTTATTTCTGCATGTGTATGAATGTACTGTCTCTGTGCACCCGTGTCGTGCAATGCCGCGGAGGTCAGAAGAGGGTCTCGGATTCCCCTGGAACTGGAGTTCTCCTGGAATTGGAGTTTCAGACGGTTCTCGGCCGCCATGTGGGTGCTGGGGATCGAACCCGGGTCCTCCGCAAGAGCAGTCGGCGCTCTTAACCACTAGGCCATCTCTCCAGCCCCCATTTTTATTTTTTTAAGAGTTCTCTACTCTTCTTTCCACAGTGGCCACATAAACTTGCAATCTTAGCAGCAGTGAATAAACATTCCCCTTTCCGCTCGTCCTCTCCAGCATTCGGTAGCATCCTCTCCAGCATTGGTATCATTTGTTCTCTGAAACTTAGCCAGTCTGACTGAGGTAAGATGAAATCTTAAAGTGGTTTTAATTTGCATTTCCTTAATCACTAACGATGTTGAACAGATTTTAAGGTGTTTCTCAACCTTTATTTTTTCTTTTCAGAGGTCTCTTTAGCCCATCTTTTAATTGGGTCACTTGTTTTCTCAATTATTTGTTTTTTGAGTTCTTTCTATATTCTGGATATTAAACCTCTGTCAGAGGTGTCACTGGTGATTTTCTCCCATTCTGTGAGTTTTCTCTTCATTTGCTTAGTTGTTTCTTTTGCTGTACTTCTAGAAGCTTTTTAGTTTAATGAGGTCCCACTTCTTGATTGTTGACCTTAATTCCTGAGCAACTAATGTCCAATTTAGAACTGCTCTTGCAGAGGACCCAGGTTCGATTCCCAGCACCCACATGGTAGCTAAGAACCATCTTTAACTCCAGTTTCAGGGGAATCCAACATCCTCTTCTGACCTCCGTGGCATTGCACGACACATGTGCACAAACCTACATGCAGATAGTACATTCATACACACCTTTAATCCTAGCACTTGGGAGGCAGAGGCAGGCAGATCTCTATGAATTCAATGCTAGCCTGGGTCTATATAGCGAGTTCCAGGACAGCTGAAGCTACAGGGAGACCCTGTCTCAAAAAGGCAAAACACACACACACACACACGCACACACACACACACACACACACATCATTTTACCTGGTTATACTACTCCTTGGCATATACCCAAAGGACCCATCCTATTACAGAAATGGTTATATATCCATGTTTGTTGCTGTTCCCTCCCCCATAGCTAAGAGATTAAATAAACCTGTCCCTCCACTGACGAGTGGATAATGAAAATGTGGTACATTTACACAATGGAGCTCTATTCAGTGGTAAAGAAAGATGGCAGCATGAAATTTGCAGGTAATTGGATGAAACTAGAAACTATTATGCTAAGGGATGTAACATGGACTCAGAAAAATAAATGATTCATGTTCTCCCTTATTTGTGGATCCTAGCACCAAATCCGTATATGTTACTATGTATCCTAAGGTAACTGCAGGAAACCAGGAATATGAAAAAGAACCAGTCAGCTGAAGGGAAAGAAGCACCTGAGAGAGAAGGAGACACGTGTTACTAGGGGAGAAATGGACAAAAGGAGGACATTTAAATGTGAGGTGAGTGGGAGGGCTATTAAAGAAATTTGGGGATAAAGGGAAAGAAGGAGCTCAAGAGAGGTGGGACCATAGGAGACCAGTGTCATAGAGGGAGAAATGGGGACAATGGGGACACAGTAAATGGGGAAGGCATGGAGGGAGGCTTAGACAAGTTGAGAGAGAAAGATAAGTAATGCCTAAGTAGTGTAGAAACCAGAGGGAATCATATTAATCTAACAACCCAATGACAGAATACACACACAATCTCTACATGTGCATAGCTGAAGGCTGCATAACAAGAGACAGAGTGCTAGACAGGAGAATCTTTCCTTTATGTTTTTGGCTAGGGTAGTCCAAGAGACTTCCCAAATCACACAGGCTATTGCTACAGCCCTCAATTGTGTCCCAGAACTTGAAGGTAAGACCCTATATCTGAATACAGAGACTGGATTTAGAGCAATGGAGCTGGAACCACTTGGAAGCCCTGCCCTTGAAGGCTAGCTCTCATAACTTTGGGGAAAACCATGCAAAGTACTAAGGGAGAACATCAATTGGTGGTTCGACACCAACTTTTAGACCAAATGTCCACACCATATGGCATTGGTGCAGTAGGGGCACTTTTATCTTGGGGGCAATCAACAGCTAACTAATTGGACTTAAAACCCACTCGGTGGGAAGAAACTCATGTGTGGTACTGTAAACAGACCCAAATACACATGTATGGAGAGCTCACAGATCTTAGAGAAATCCCTGAGGTTGTCATATTCCTAGACTCATATAACTTCATACTAAGTGCAAAATATGTATCCTTATTTTACAGAATAATATCCCAGTCAGCCCTCCTCAAAGAAGCTTCTTTGGAGCAGACAGAGACAGAGTGCCACAACTGGTCACATACAGTCATTGTCTGTGAATTGTCCAAGTCTAAGTGGCACATCTACAATGCAACCTCTTTATCTAAGGCTCACACAACATAGAACAGGGGGCCAAGAGGACACTAAGAAATCTCTCAACTCTCATTAAGGAAGAGTCTTCATGCAACAGAGATCCAGGAACACAAAAGGTCGTAAATGGCTGAGCTGAGGAGATTAGCAGTGTGCAGAGTGTGGGTTCTTGGACAGGACTCCTATAGTAGGCTTCACACACCCAGGACTCAGGGACATTGTGGAAGAGGGGGTGGAAAGATTGTAAAAGCCAGAAAAGTGATGCATGAGCACATGGGAACATAATCCTCTGAGCTTCTGGAGCCCTGTTCATAAGAACCTAAAGCAATGGTGTCAGCATACACAAGACCCAAGCAAACTCAAATGGACAAAAACCCAGCATGGAACTGGGGAAATGGGCACCAGGCCCCAATCTTAGCTGAAGAAATATTGGCAGCTGATTATTTTGGGGTAAAAAAGAGCTGCTCTTCTTAAAGTGACAGACTCTGGATAGGCTGACTCGAGGTCAGTGGATGAACTTGTATTGAGGAATGTCCAGGGACACAAATTTGCCCCAATAGGCCTTAACACAAATGACAGTGTGTATGAATTCCAGTAGGGGGTCTGTGGAGGGTTCCAACAAAGAGGGGATATAAAGGTGATTAAGATCGATTGAGATATTCTGTATGGAATATACAAAAATTCAATAAAAATTTAAATGCCCCCACACATACACTACAGATGTATACAACCAAAATAAAATAATAAGGGCTCAGTCTCCTTCAGACACCACTAACATCAAATGCTGGTCAGAATTAGGTATTACAGGTAACAAATTTCTACTCACTGTGGCTAAAATGTTACATTCACAGCATCTTTTATTCTTTTCCTGGTTTCTGGTTTGTGAAAATGATTGGAGGATTCAGGAAAAAATGTACTGGGACCAATTTATGATTTACCAAGAAAGCAGCCAAGAAGAGCAACCTGAAAGAGATGTGAATAGGGCAAAGTATGAGAGAAGGGCACACGACAGCCTGGCGGAGTCCGGCCACAACCCCAGCTTCTCAGCGCCAGAATTTGTTGACTAATTTGACAAGAAAATTCATGATCCATTGTTCTAGTTTGTCTTCCATTGCTGTGACAAAACACTCTGACCGACACCAACTTGGGGAAGAAAGGGTTTATTCAGCTTACATCTCCTGGGTTCACAGTTCATCACTTAGGGAGCCCAAGACAGGAACTCAGGGCAGGAACCTGGAGGCAGGAGCTGAAGCACAGGCCATGGAGGAATGCTGTTCACTGGCTTGCTCCCCTGGCTCATGCCCAGCCCTCCTTCTTATATGGTACACAACGACCTGCCCAGGGTGCACCACTCATTGCGGGCTGGGCCCTCCCACACTGCTCGACCATCAAGACAATACTCCACAGACATGGCCACAGGCCAATCCAATGGAGCCAATTCCCCAATTGAGGCTCCCTCAACCCAGGTGTGTCAAGTTGACACTAAAGCTATCCAGCACAATTGACCCCTTGTCAACTTGACACACAAAACACATCACTATTAAACCACCACCTTTCCAGTTCTTATCCCCAAAGTATGATGTTAACATTAATCACAACCTAAGACAGTACAACCTTAAAAGCCCCACAGTCCTTAAAATGTCCAAANAATAAAAAACAATTTTCCTTTTTTCCTGGCACTAAAATCTACAGAAAAGCAAAATTTTTAAAAGAAAGCTACTTTTTATTATTTTTATTTTATGTATGTGAGCGTATTGCCTGCATGTATGTAAGTGCACCTGTGTCATGCAGTGCCCATGGAGATCAGAAGAGGACATCGGATCTCCTGCAACTGGAGTTATGGGCAGTTGTTAGCTAACATGTGGGTGCTGGGAATCGAACCCAGGTCCTGTGCAAGAACAGCCAGTGCTCTTAACCACTGGCCTTGATCTCTGCCTGCCTCTGCCTCTGCCTCCCGAGTGCTGGAATTAAAGGTTTGCACCACCACACCCAACTTTTATTGACTTTTAGATATTTTATTTATTATTTTTACTTATTTTTTTTTTTTTGAGACAGGGTCTCCCTTTAGTCTCAGCTGGCCTGGAACTCACTTTGTAGACCAGGCTGGCCTTGAACTCACAGAGATCGGCCTGCCTCTGCCTCCCAAGTGCTAGGATTAAAGGCGTGCGCCACCATGCCTGGCTTTTATTTATTTATTTTTTAAATTTTTATTTAATTTAATTTATTTTATGTGTATGAATGTACTGTCTGCATGTAGGTTTGTGCACCCATGTAGTGCAATACCGCGGAGTTCAGAAGAGAGTGTCAGATTCCCCTGGAACTGGAGTTCTCCTGGAATTGGAGTTACAGACGGTTCTCAGCCACCATGTGGGTGCTGGGGATTGAACCCGGGTCTTCTGCAAGAGCGGTTGGCGCTCTTAACCACTAGGCCATCTCTCCAGCCCTCAGCCTGCTTTCTTCTACAACATAGGACCACCTGCCCAGGGGTGGTACAACCCACAGTAGGCTTGGCCCTCCCACATCACTCAACAATCAAGAAAATGCCCCACAGACACGGCGACAAGCCAGGCCAGTGAGGAAATTTTTCAACTGAGGTTCCCTCCACCCACGTATGTCAAGTTGACAACTGAAGCTATCTAGCACAATTGACCTTTTGTCATATACACATACCCATAAACACATCATTATTAAGCCATTATCTTTCCAATTGTTGCCCCCAAATATGATGTTAATATTAATATCACAAATATAAAATAGTCCAACTTTAAATGTCTCACAGTACTTAAGAAAAACACTTTCAAAGTTTCAAGTCTCTTTCTTTTCAAAGCCAATTTTTATTGAACCTTTGTGCATTTCATACAAAATTTCCAATCAAATCTAGACCCATGTCCCCTACCTTGCCCCCCCACCCCACCAGAGCTCATGCATTCTTCCAAACATGTTTTACATCTTTTTCTCAGTCTCTTAAAATTTTTGATGCAGAAGTTTACTGTTTTGATCAGAAGTTCACCGTTTCAGTCAGTTCTTTGACCCAGTCTTTTTTGTTGTTGTTGTTGTTGTTGTTATTCCTTCCAATTTATATCACTCCAAAATATGCATATATGCATGCCACATATATCATAGGTTTTAGCATCTTCAGCTTATGATTTTTTTCTTTATTAGGCTGAAAGATGTCATGTTTGAAGGCTCCTCCTTGGCAAGCCCAAACCACCATCAGTTCTGCCCTTGTGCATCACACTGGGGTTTTCCCTTCCCATGGTCACCAAATGAGGTCCAGTAAGCACCACGTCCTGTCTTGATCGTCATGTACTGGTCTCCATGATATGGCCTGGGCAGTCTCTGAACAGGCTGAAACCTCAGTAGTAGCTCAGTCTACAAACTGGATGTCTCAGCAGTCCTCATCTGGCACTGAAGGTTTGGAGGATTCTTGGAGAGACATGTGTCTTCAGTCCATATTGGAAGGTTGAAAAGCTGTGTCTCATGAGTTTCAAGTCTCTTTAAAATGTCTCTTAGCTTTGGGCTTCTATAAAATCCAAAATAAGTCATATACACTCTTATTTCAAAAGGGAAGAACTGGGCACAGTTAAGCAAAACCAATTCCAGCAATACAGCTCCATGTTGGACATCTGGGATTCACTAACAAACTTCTTGGGTCCCAAGCACCTGGCCAGCTCCTCTTCTCTGGCTCTAACATCCACAGCACGCACAGCTTGTCTCTGTTCCACACCTGCCATGGTCCTTGGTGGTCATCCCTTGGTCCTGGCTTCTCCATTATGCTGAGGCCTCCAATACAACTGAGGTTACACCTTTACCATTGGCCTCACCTGGCCCTTAGAGGGCTCACAACTTTGAGTTTCTCAATGACCTCTTCAATCCTGGAAACTTCACTGTAACTGAGGTTGTACCTTCACGAATGGCCTTTCTTGGCCTCTGACAAAATGCCAAGCCTCAGATGTTCTCCATGACCCCTTCATGACTCCAAAACCAGTACCAAGTAGGAGACTCCTACACATTACCAAGTCCTACTGCCAGTTTGATGCTCAGCCCTCTCTGGACCACAGTTTCTATGTTCTGACCCTTAGGAAATACATTCCAGAAGATTTCACCTCTATGATCCTGATCTCTTGGTATACATAGCTGATTTTCCAGCCATAGCTGGCTAGCATTGATTATCCCAGCAAAGTACAAAAGGTTTCACTTCCAAAAATTCTTAATTCAAAAGTTATTACACAAACATCCCTGCTAATCTTTGCTTCCCTTTGAAGCTTCACAGGCCAGCCCTCCATTATCTTTCAGCAGTATCTTCTAAGTTCTACGAAACATATCACAGAACTCCAAGCACTCTGCCAGTCCAAAGCCACAGTTTCCCCAGATGGTCAGGTGCATCAGCAGTACCCCACTGGGCACCAGTTTTTGTTCTACTTTACTTCTCTATTGCTGTGATAAAAAAAAAAAACCCTAACCAAAACCAACTTGAGGAGAAAAGGGCTTATTTGGTGTTCTAGTTTGCTTTTAATTGCTGTGGCAAAGCATTCTGACCAACACCAACTTGGGGCGGAAAGGATTTATTTGGCTTGCATCTCCCAGGTCACAGTTCATCGCTGAGGTAATCCAAGGTAGGAACTCAGGGCAGGAACCTGGAAGCAGAAGCTGAAGCACAGGCCATGCAGGAACGCTGCGCACTGGCTAGCTCCCCTGGCCCATGCTCAGCCTGCTTTCTTATACAATATACAACAACCTGCCTGGGAGTGACACTTCCTACATGGTCTGTGCCCTCCATAACACTCAACAATCTAGAAGATGCCCCACAGATATGGCCATAGGCCAATCCAATGAGGAAATTCCTCAACTCAATTTCCCTCTCCTCATGTATGTCAAGCTGAAAACTGAAACTATCCAGCACAGGGAACCATGATGTGACATGAGATGAGGGTTTTCCTATGAATATGAAATTGGTGAAGGACAAAGATTTCCACACTGGGAAGCTGGAGAACATGCTCTGGTTTTTCTCCAAGGTTACAGTAGAGTGATGCACTCCAGGGCTTGATTTCAGCCACTGCGCTGGCTCTCGAGCTTAGAAATATGTTCAGCCTTCTGAATGCTGATTTTCCCTGAGACTTTGGATGCAGCTGACTGTTGTCTGAGCTAGTTTATACAAGTGGTTTACTTCTGGTGTATGTTCCTGCATCCCTGTGTGTAGGTGAGTGTGCCTGTGTGTGTCTCTGTGGAGGCCAGACGTAGAAGCAGGGCATCTTCCTCTATCACTCTCCAAAGTATTTTTTGAGATAGAATCTCTCTCAAAACCTGGAGTTCACCATTTGGACTAGATTGGCTGACCAAAAAGCCCTAAGTCTCTGCCCACCAAGTCTCTGTCCTGCTTTCCAATTCCTTCCCACCATCATCACCACCTCCCCAGGGAAGGGTTTACAGCCGTGTTCCTTCCTGCCTGGCTTTCCACGTAGGTACTAAGGATTCAGATTCACTTTTTTTCTTGTCTTTTTTGAGACAGGGTCTCCCTATAGCCCCAGCTGTCCTGGAACTCCCTCTGAAGACCAGGCTGGCCTTGAACTCACAAAGATCCACCTGCCTCTGCCTTCCAAGTACTAGGATTAAATGCGTGCGCTGCCACGCCCCGCTCAGATTCACTTTATCCATTGAGCCTTTCAATTCCTTTGTGGAATGTTGGCATACCATCTCCATTATGAATTTAATATTGTATTGTTTTATTTGTATATTCTACTTTTCTTGGCTGAAAATGGATAAATTGAAAGAAAAGTTTAAAGAAAGTCCATGAAGCTAACTGCCTCATCTCTAAATCTTTAAGTTTGATCTTATCCTATTCTTCTCTCTCTTTTTTTTTCAAGTTACTCTTTTTTAATTTTTTAATTTTATGTGTATGAGTGTCCTGTCTGCATTTAGGTAGGTGCACCCATGTCGTGCAGTGCTGCGGAGGTCAGAAGAAGGTGTCAGATTCCTCTGGAACTGGAGCTAAAGACGGTTCTTAGCCGCCATGTGGATGCTGGGAATCGAACCTAGGTCCTCTGCAAGAGCAGTAGGTGCTCTTAATCAATGAGCCATCTCTCCAGCCCCATCCCATTCTTCTCAAGCAGCCCTTCTTTTTCTCCT
>VZQC01013045.1:5419237-5449267 GCA_009823505.1 Rhizomys pruinosus | reverse complement strand
AAAAAAAAAAAAAAAAAAGTAATAATAAAAGAAGATTACATATTTTGCCACTTCCCATTCAATAGCGTTTCTGAAAACTAGCCAATCAGGGTCACAGAAGCTGCGAATGTACTGTCCAATCATGAGCGGCGGAAAAATTCCTCGCCCGCCATCTTTCTTCCTGGCGTTGCCTTCATCCAGTTGTTTTCCGGTCCTCTCAGGGAGTCCTAACTGTAATCCGCTACCCCGGCTTTATGACCGCTGGTCCCGGGAGCCTGGGTGAGACCGCAGAAGCCCCAGGCACAGACATGGTGAGCGTCCGGGCGGGTGTGCGAGGCGGGCGTACAGGGCTGCGGGAAGGGCCCCATCCTCTGCTCCTGGCCCCGGTCCTCTCCTGCGGAGTTGGGCCCGGGACTGCGCGGCTGCGCTGAGGGGGCGCATGGAGGTCGGCTCCGGTAGACCAGGGAGCGGGCCGTCTGCCCTTACGTCTCCTCGAAGGAGCCCGGCTTCCTGAGAGTCTTTCAGATTTATGGAAAACAGTCCCAAATCCACCAGCTTGTCCCCACATCCCGGTGTTTGCCTTGACAGTAAGTCCCTAAACCCCCAGGTCCTTCACATGAACAAATTCATGGAAAAAGGGATAACACATGATGGGCCATGGAGTAAAAGTGTCTCCTCTGAGGTAATTCTTACTGACCTTGGGACTGTTTGTAGGCATTGATTCAAAAACAAAAATGCATGTATGCACTGCCTTGTGCAGGAAAGCACAGCTGCTGTGAGTTTATAATGGCATTAGCCTTGTCATGTCCAGAAGACAGCATTTCACAGCCCTTCTCCCACCTTCCTTTGCGTCTCCTCTTCCACTGTTGCTGGTGGGGTTAATATAGATGTCCCATTTAAGGCCGATCATCCAGTCTCTTATTCTCAGCACTTTGACCAGTTGTGCATCACTGCACTGACTCTTGTCCCTTGGGGTGTGTGTGTGTGGAGAGCCTCTCTAACCAAGGCTGAGAGCTGTTAGAGTCAGTGGATAGAGTCATTTTTTATTGAGAATGTGGCACCGGTAGGTTTCCCATGCTGCAGTGGATACCCATTCCCGTGCTCGTGTAGACAGTACTAACTGGACTTGATGGGTTATTAAAAAAAAAAAAAACATGGGGGTGGGTATGTTCATATTTCATTGACTATCTAAACATTCTCAGAAAAAAGAATTGATGCAGTTGGAGGTATCACAGGATCTTACTTGGAAGGAGTGTGCAATAAGGGCAAAGCCCCAGTGTAAGGTGTAAGCATCTTAATATTTGGGGCAGAGAAGGGTTTTTCTTGAGGGCTGCTGAGATGGCAGTGGGTAAGGGATCTCGAGGACCTCCATACATATGCAATATCGTTTCTTTATCCAGCCATCTGTTGGGAGGCACCTAAGCTGAGTCTATTCTTGACTATTACTTGTAGTGCCACTATAAAACTGCCTGTACACTTGAGTGTTCTGTGTGCTTCTTTAACTTTGCTTTGGATAGGAATGAGAAAACTGAATTATGAGGCAGTTTTTTGAGGCACTTCCATACTGCGCTGTAGCGTCTTCACTACTTTGCATTCCTAGTCTATCAAGATTTTTTTCTTCACACCCTTGCCAACACATTATTGTTAATGTTATTATTGACAATATTGTTTTATTGATAATAGCCTTTGTAAGTAACCTGGAATGTTTACATATCTAATAAAATATTTGTTTTTCTGTTTAGTTGGGTTTTTGTTTGTTTCTGCTAGGGTGTCACTATGTACCTCATACTGGCCCAGAACTCACATTCCCTGTATCTCAGCTTCTAGAGTGCAAGGATTATATGTGTGTGCCACCATACCTGGTTTCTATATAGTTTTGATATTCGTTTCCTTGATAGCTTTCTCACTGAACAGGTTAAAGGAACATTAATCAGGCCAGAGTTACTTTCTCTATGGCAACTTTTAGACTATACACCCACAACTGTGGCAGATATTGGGTCGTCCCCACGGAGCCCTTCTCCCTGACTGAGTTTTGACAGAACATGGATTCCACTCAGCATCTCTTGACTGCAGTGGTTTTTAGAATATGCACTCAGGGCATTGATAATGTGTAAGACATGGAAAATCCCCAGAGTCTCTGAGAAGGGGGTGATGACCATGTGCTATGTTGGAATAAAAGAATTAAGTATATATGAGAACAGAACTAAGTATATCTATTCTCTGGTCCTTTTAGGCTTTGACCCAACAGAGGACACATGATAGTAATCAGGTCTTAGAGGGTAGGGCTACTGATCCATTGTCCAGTCAACTCTCCATCATAGCTTGCCCACCCCACAGACATCTCTCAGTACTTTATATCAGATACAGTACTCCAAACAGTGCATCTGCCACCAACCAAGTCAATGTGGCAGGTTATTCATGAGAATCATGAGATTTGATTATGATTGGTGTTCTGATTTCTGGAATAGTTTACTCTATAATTATAGGGTCTTCCTAAGATGGTTCCTAGTGGTACTGCTCTGAAAACTTGCTGAGAGGTACACTGTGTCTCTTCTCAAATTCTAGCTTCTGTGCAGATTTGAGCTCACCTGTGGGAGCAGTTTGATACAGCTTTCTACATGGTACTGTGACCCTTTTGGCCTTATACCTTGGAGGGAGGAATTCTCTTCCACTGACCAAAGTAGCAGATGTCAGGAGCTTTGTTTTTCTCTATAGTCTCATACCTCCAAAGATGCTTAATTGTAACTTATCAGAAAGCATTGAAGCTTTATCTTTTCCTATTTTGTACAATTTGATTATTGTCCATAGAAAATGGTAATTGATTTACGTTTCTACTTAAATATTAGTTTGTTCCTGAGTCAAATATTGTAATTTCTGCTACTGTTGTAGAATTCTGTCATGAATTGATTTTTCTTATTTATTTATTTATTTATTTATTTATTTATTTATTTATTTTGGTCTTTTCGAGACAGGGTCTCCCTGTAGTCCCAGCTGTCCTGGACCTCACTCTGTACACCAGGCTGGCCTTGAACTCACAAAGATCTGCCTGCCTCTGCCTCCCAAGTGCTAGGATTAAAGGCGTGTGCCACCACGCCCGGCATGAATAGTTTTTTTTCTATTTGTGAACTCATTAAGCCATTTTCATTAAAGACTTTCCAATCTTGTATGCTTTGCTTCTTTCTCAATAGGATAGTGTCTTGAGTAGTGGAAGTTTTTTATTTTCTTTTTGAGACAGGGTCTCACATAGTCCAGGCTGGCCTCGAACTCCCTACAGAATTAAGGCTGGCCTTGAATGCCCACTCCTCCTGTCTCTATCTTCCAAATGCTGCGATTACAGCTTGTACCACCACACCCAGCTAATATTAGAGTTTTCAATTGTCATACTTATATTAGGCAAGTCCAAAGACTTTAAGCATTGTTGGAAACTTTTATACATATTCGGTTGCATAAAATAGGTTTCTTTTCATTAATCTAGTAATGGTCATATATATTCATATATGTGTATACACACATATATTGCTTTTTGTGTGTGGGTTTTATCTGTTTGGTTGGTTTTTAGTGGGCACTGAGGAGTGTTCCTTTGCTTGCCTATTGCAGGGGTAGCTGCAGTAAACATTTGTGGGCAGGCATGTCTCTTGAATGGTGACTTAAATTTCTTTGGTTATAGCTGGATCCTTGTCAGTTGTTGTCTTTTTCCTCCTCTTCCACCTTGTTAAGGAACTTCCATATTGATTTCCATAATGTCTAAACTAATTTACAGTCCCACAAATAGTGTATAAGCATTCCTTTTTCCTAGCATTCTAAAAAGCTTCTCTTGTTCATCTTCTTGATGGTAGCCATTTTGTCCAGAGTGAGATAAAAGGTTAATATGCTTTTCGATTTTAGATGGCTAAAGGTGTGTGGTGGTTTGAATAGGAATGTCCCTAATAGTCTTTGAGTATTCAGACATTTTGTCCCCAGTTGGTGGTGCTGTTTTGGGAGATCTTAGAAGGTGTGGCTGTGCTGGGGGCAGGCTTAGAGAGTTCAGAAAAAGTCTTGCCAGTCTCCAGTTGCTCTCTCTGCTTCCTGTGCCCACTTGAAGATGTGAACCTTGGCTTCCTGCTCCAACTCTTGCTACCATAGGTCCCTGCCACAATGGGTTCTAATTCCCTGGAACTGTCAATCATAAACTCAAATAACTCTTCCTTTTTTTTTTTTTTTTTTTTTTGGTTTTTTAGAGACAGGGTCTCCCTGTAGCCCCAGCTGTCCTGGAACTCACTCTGTAGACCAGGCTGGCCTTGAACTCACAAAGATCTGGCTGCCTCTGCCTCCCAAGTGCTAGGATTAAAGGCATGTGCCATCACGCCCAGCTAAACTCTTCCGTATATAAGTTCCCTTGGTCATGGTGGTTTTTATCACAGCAACAGAAAAGTGACGAATACAAGTTGTTAAGCACTTTTTCATGAATCTGCCCTCACCTCTTGGGAACTCTGTTGATTTGTCCACTTATTGCTTTGGTTGTTTAATTGTATATATTCTGCATAGTAATCCTTTTTCAGATGAGTATCTGTTAACGTTTTTCTCTTGGGCTGGTGAGATGCATTAGTAGGTAAAGGCATTTGCCACAAGTCTGACAAACTTAAGTTCGGTCCCCAGGACCCATTAGTGCAAGGAGAGAACTGACTCCTGAAAGTTGTCCTCTGAGCTCCACACACATGCATGTGTGCATACATTCCCCCCCTTCCTCCCTCCCTCCCAAAATATGTATATGTTTTTAGAGCTAAGGGCTTGAGATTGGATAATCTATCAGAGAGTTTATCCTTGTAGAAAGCTGACTCTTCCTCTCAGCAGCCATTAACTGCCTGGAGCTTCTCATCTAGGGATGGGACCATATGAAATTTCCTCCATGTATATCGACATATCAGTTGGTGCTGTCATTACAAAGGTCTTGTTTCTGGGCAATCAAACCGTTGAGCTTTCCTGGGTGCAGTCTTTCTGTCACATCCAGAAGACACTGTACCTGCAGGTGTCCTCGCCCTCTGGATTTTCAGTCTTCCCACCTCCTCCCCCATAGTGTTCCCCGAGCCTTAATAATGTTTTCAAGTAAGTATTTGCTAGTTAACTATTTTTTTATCTTATATGATGCAAGAAATTATTTCAAATGTTTTGTATTTTTTAATACTTCGTATGTGGTATAGTTCGGAGAATGTGCCATCGATTACTGAAAAAAAGATGTGTATTTTGCACCTTCTATGGAGTATTCCCTACATGTCAAGTCCATTTGATTTATGGTGTAGTTTAACTCTGAAATTCCCATGTTGATTTTTTTTAATTTTATTTTTTATGTGTATATATGTACTGTTTACATGTAGGTTTTTTGTCCTGTGTCATTCTATGCCACGGAGGTAAGAAGATGGTGTTGGATTCCCCTGGAACTGGAGTTAGTTAAAGATGGTGCTCAGCTGCCATGTGGGTGCTGGTGATCGAACCTGGGTCTTCTGCAAGAGCAGTCGGCACTCTTAACCGCATCTCTCCAGCCCCGATTTTTTTTTTTTTCATTTGGGTGATCCAAGTATTGGAATATTGAAGTTGCACAGTTACTGTGTCTCAATCTATCCATGATTTATGTCCACTAGTGTTTATTTTATGAAACCTTTATGAATATTCAGTGTATACATGTTTATAATTGTTATATCTTGATGCACTTTTCCTTTTATTAATGTATAGGGATTTGCCGGCAAAGGAACTTTTGCTTTACTAGCCTAAGATGTACTTTGCTTGACTAAAATGTATGTTTGAGGAATGACAGGACTCTCTTTTTAAATTAATAAATTAATTTTATGTGTGTGTTTTACTTGCATGTGTGTAAGTGCACCTGCCCACAAAGGCCAGAAAGAGGGTGTTAGATTCCCTAAAACTAGAGTTATGGACAGTTGTTGTTAGCCACCATGTGGGTGCTGGAAACCAAACTCATGTCTTCTGCAAGAGTAGTCAGTGCTCTTAACTGGTAAGTCATCTGTCCAGTCCCAATAGAATTTTCTTAATATATTTGACATCTTCATGATGCAGAGTTCTTTCTAACATTCTTCTTCACAGTTCTGTTCCTGGTAAATGGTAATATTTTCACATTTTCTTAGTAAATTTTCTCTCATAAGTCTTTCCTAGTATTTGTTTAAAGTCCTTCTATAAGTTACCAGGTACTAGTTTTCAAAAGCTGTCTCTGTGCAATTGCAGAGGATTCACAATATGTTAACAGCAAGAAGCTATAATAAGGGGTTATTAAATATCTGTTGCATGGCTTAAACCTTTTCCACTTGTTACACATTTTCACTTGAAAAATTTTATTTGATCCTGTAAGATAGGTATACAAATCAAACCTTTACTGATAATAAATCTTAAAAATATATTATATCTTTGGAATATATACCGTTTATTAAAATGAAAGCAAATTTGCATAGAAATGGAGTGGGTGTGCTTGTTCCTCTAACGCACTATGTTCTGTTTACTTTCTTTTACTCTAATACAACACTAACCAAAACCAACTTGGGAGGAAAGGGTTTATTTCATCTTACTCTTCCAAGTGACAGTCCATCACTGAGGCAGAAACTTAAGCAGGGTCGGAACCTGGAGGCAGGAACCGAAACAGAGCATGGAGGAACGCTGCCTACTGCCTCACTCTCCTGGCCTGTGCGTAGCCTGCTTTCTTTTTTATGTATACTTTTATTGAGTTTTTGTGCATTTTATATAATAAATCTTAATCACATTGAGACACCTCCCCTTCCCCAGCTTTATCCCCCCTGTAGCCCACCCACTGGATTGATTTCACACATTCTGTCATATATGTTGAGTCCTATCTAGTCAGGCGTTTGTACCCAGATGTCCCTTAGTGCAAGTTCATCCAGTGGACTCTAGTCAGCCTATCTAGAGTCACTCCCTTACAGAAGATCGACTGTCCCTCACCCAGCAACCAATAACTTCTCAGCTAAGGCTGGGGCCTGCTGCCCATTTCCCCAGTTCTATGCTGGGTTTTAAGTCTGTTTTAGTCAGCATGGGTCTTGTGCATGCTGCCCCCATTGTTTTGATTTCCTATAAGCCACTTGCCAGAGGACTGACGACCTCTTTCCTTATGTCCATGCCCCCTCTTTCATAATGGTTCCTGAGCCATGGGTCGATGAGGTTTAATAATAGAAGGCCTATCCAGGGACACACACTCTGCAGTCTCTTATCTACATGATGGCCAGTTGTGACATTCTGTGTGCATTGCACTCTGTTTCATGAGGAAGCTTCACTGGTGAGAGTTGAGGGATGTATTTTTTTAATAATTTTTAAATTTTTTTTATTTTTTCTTGTATGTGAATTAATGTACTGTCTGCATGTAGGTTGATGCACCTGTGTTGTGCAGTGCCGCAGAGGTCAGAAGAGGGCATCAGATTTCCCTGGAACTGGAGTTAAAGATGGTTCTCAGCCACCATGTTGGTGCTGGGGATCGAACCGGGTCCTCTGCAAGAGCAGTTTGCGCTCTTAACCACTAGGCTATCTCTCCAGCCCGAGGGATGTATTAGTATTCTCTCTACCCCTGTTCTGTTGTGTTCCATGAACCTTAGAGATTCCACTGTAGATGTGTCACTTAGGGCTGGGCATCTCTCAGACATATATTCTGTGTGTGACCAGTTGTGGAACTGTACTTGCCTCCATGTATTGCAAAAAGAAGCTTTTTTGATGACTGGTGTACAGTATACTTGCCTGAAAATATAGGATCCATATTTATGTACAGTAAGAAATTTAATTTGTTTAGAGACATGACAGAAATAGGGTTGTCTCAGCCTTCTCTCTAATACAAGCTAGAACCACCTACCTAGTGGTGGCATTACCCAGAGTAGGCCGTGCCCTCCCACATCACTCAACAGTCAAGAAAATCTCTCACAGACACGGCCACAGGCGAATCCAATAGAGAAAATTTTGCAGTTGAGGTTCCCTTCTCCAGATGTGTCAAGTTGACAAAGTATACAACACAATTGAC
Source organism: Rhizomys pruinosus (assembly GCA_009823505.1). Lineage (NCBI taxonomy): Eukaryota > Metazoa > Chordata > Mammalia > Rodentia > Spalacidae > Rhizomys > Rhizomys pruinosus. Next base: position 5,441,289 of record VZQC01013045.1, on the reverse strand, counting down.
TCCTCATCACCTTGGCACAAAGCACATCACTATCAAACCAGAACCTTTCCATTTCTTCTCAATATCTTATGGTAACATTAATATCATAATATAAAACACAGTACAACTTTAAATCTCCCACAGGCCTAAATTCCAATACTTTAAAAATCAAAAGTCTCTTAACTGGGGGCTCGTATAAAATAAAAACTAAACAAACAGACAAACAAACATGTTAACCACTTTATCTCAAAAGGGAAGAACCAGACACACTTAAGGAAAACCAAACTCCAGCAGTATGGCTCAATGTGAGACATCTTGGACTCAATCACAATCTTTTGGCGCCAAGGGACTTGGGCAGTTCCACTTCTCTGGCTCGCTATTTGCAGCACACAGAGCTTGTCTTATAGTCTCAGGCTGGTTTCAGATATATTCTTGGTGGATATTCCATGGTCCTGGTATCTCCAGGATCTTGGGATCTCCATTGCACCTGAGGCTACACCTTCACAAATGATATTTCCATGCCTAATAGTGCCATGCCCCAGATTTTCTCCATGACCCCTTCAGTCCCAGGGTTTCCTCTGCAACCGAGGTTGCACTTTGTTGGCCTCTGACAGTGCCAAGCTTCGTCTGCTTTCCATGACCTCTTCATGTCTTTAAAAATCAGTACCATGTGGGAGACTCTTACCCATTGTGAAATTCAGCTTGACATGCAGTCTTAGCCCCCTCCAGACCACAGCCTCTATGTGCTGACCCTGAGCTGAATTGTCCCAATAAAGCACAGAAGTTTCACTTACAGTAATTCTTAAAATATATAACACGATCAGCCCAATAAAGTCTTTACTTCCCTAAAAAACTTCACAAGCCAGATCTACAGCTTACACATTTCTCTCAATAACTGTTCCAAGATTTATAGCAACAGCTTATTGGACTCTATACATCTAATGGCTTTTCCAATCATTCATTCCAAACACTTCCACAATCCTCCCCTAAAACAACATTATCGATCATGTCTGTCACAACAATATCCCTCGATTCTGGTACTAATTTTTGTTCTACTTACATTTTGTTGGTGTGCTAAAAATTCTGACCAAAAATAATGTGGGAAGGAAAGAAGATTTCATCTCACTTTTCCAAGTGATAGTCTGTCACTGAGGGAAGCCAAGGCAGTAACTTAAGCAGAGACCATAGAGGAATGCTGCTTTCTAGCTTGCTGCTCTGGCCATAACCTAGGACTACCTGCCCAGTGGTGGCTCTGCCTGCAGTGGGCCAGGCCCTCCTACACTATTCATCAATCAAGAAAATGCCTCACGGACATTCCCACGTGGACCATCCAGTAGGAAGTTCCCTAATTGAGGTTCTTTCTTTCCAGGTGTGTCGAGTGACTAAAACTAACCTGTATACAGTAGAATCTGCTGATTTGACACTTGACGATGAATGATGGGAAGAAAATAATAAGCCTTTGTTTTCTGTAATTGAACCCTTAAGTTTATTATTATTATTATTATTATTATTATTATTATTATTATTTGCACATTATATGTGTGCCACAGCACTTGTGTGGAGATCAGAGGACAATTCTCTGGACTTCCTTCCACCATGTGGGTCCCAGGGATCAAACTCAAGTCATCAGGAGTGGTGGCAAGCACCCTTACATGCCCAGCCTTCTCACCAGTCCCTAAACCACCATGTTTCTTTAAGACAAGAAAAGTTCATACAGTAAAAACATTGTAACTCTCATCTGAGCCAAAGTGTTTCAGGCATTGCCTGGCATGATGGTATGTGCAGTGCACAATGTGTGTTATTTGTTCAGAACCAATACTTGAGTAAAATTTCACAATGCAGCATTGACAAGATGTTCCAGAAACACCTAGGGTTTACTACCTGTTTGACTTTGCATTAATATTAGCCATCTCACATTCATAAACGTTTTTTTTTTTTTGGTCTTTTCGAGACAGGGTCTCCCTGTAGCCTCAGCTGTCCTGGAACTCACTCACTCTGTAGACCAGGCTGGCCTTGAACTCACAAAGATCCGCCTGCCTCTATCTCCCAAGTGCTAGGATTAAAGGCATGTGCCACTATGCCTGGCCACATTCATAAACCTTTTACTGATACTGAATTTTTCCCAAAGCATCAAATTCTTAAAAGTCCTGACTCAATAGTTTAAGAAACTCTGATTTATCAGACTAGCTAATCAGGTTGTTAGCGTAAACTGGAATACAAGACCTTCATAAGTAGGTTGATGAGGTTCATTGGGATACCAGGTCCCAGATCCCAGAAAAGGTTGATGTTTGTTCTCAAGTTTTTCTGGCATAGTCTCAGGATAGCTGGTGTTAACTCTTTTTTTTTTTTTTGAGACAATGTCTCCCTTTAGTCCCAGTTTGTGTGGAGCTCACTATGTAGACCAGGCTGGCCTTGAACTCAGATCAGCCTGCCTCTGCCTCCCAAGTGTGCCATAAAGCTGCGTGCCACCATGCCCAGCATTATGACTTTCTAATGGAAGATGCCAGGGCCTAATTCACAAAGTTGTTGAGGTGACCCAGGAACACATGGTGTTGCTTTCCCATAAGGCTCCAATCTAGTATCAGAATTGCATTGTGGAGGTTTCGGCATGACTGGAGAGTACAAGTATAATAACCAGTACATACACATTTGGAAAATACAGCATTGTTTGAATATCTTATAAATTGAGTACAGATTTCCAGTGGTCTGAGTCTCACCCTTCCCTCCTGGAAATATGTGCTATGTTTCAGGAATCTGTAACGTTTGAAGATGTGGCTGTGAATTTCACCTTGGATGAATGGGCTTTGCTGGATTCCTCTCAAAAGAACCTCCATAGAGATGTGATGCAAGAAATCATCAGAAACTTGACTGGTATAGGTAAGAGTGAAATAATTCCCTTATTTAGTCAATGAGAGAATAAATATTTTGGCTGATCAATACAGGTCCATAATTTGGAACATGAAAGAAAAATTTTGCTGACTATATCGGGTTTGTTCATTGTATACCAGTAAACTACCTAAAATGTAATTCCTTTAAGGATGTAGTGATTCACTTTTCTGGGTCTGTATTTTAGGAAAAATGAAAAACCAGCACCTTGAAGATAACTACCAAAATTCAACGAGATATCTGCCCACGGCGTTTAAGGCTGCAAACAAACAATGTGAGTATCAGGAAAATGCAGAGAAGTTGTATACATGTAAGGAATGTGGAAGACCATTTATTTCTCCCCAATGCTTTATGAAGCATGTGAATACTCACAATGGAGAGAAATTGTATCAATGTAATCAATGTGGGGAAGCCTTCAGTAGATATAGTTATGTTCAAATACATGCAAAAATTCACATCGGAGAGAAATCTTGTGTATGCAAGCAGTGTGGGAAAGGCTTTCTGACTCTTGCAGGCATTGAAAGACACATGATCACACACCATGGAGATAAACAGTTTGTGTGTAAGATATGTGGTAAAGGTTTTCATTGTTCCAGTTCATTTGTGATACATGAAAGGACTCACACTAGAGAGAAGCTTTATACATGTAAACAATGTGGTAAGGCCTTCAATTATGCCAGCAGTCTTCGCCGCCATGATAGGATACATACTGGAATGAAACCCTATGAATGTAAGCAATGTAGAAAATCATTCACTTATCTCTCTAGTCTTCGCCGCCATGAAAGGAATCACAGTGGAGAGAAACCATATGAATGCAAGCAAGTTACACAAGCTTTTCCCTCTTTGAGTAATGTTCAAAATCATGAGCAAACTCACACTGGACTAAAGTATGATGTATGTAAGCCCTGTGGGAAAACCTTTACTGATCTCAGTTCCCTTCGATGCCATGAAAGAGTTCACAGTGGAGAGAAACCCTATGCGTGTAAGCTGTGTGGGAAAGCTTTCAGTCGTCGTATTTCCCTTCGATACCATGAAAGGGTTCACAGTGGAGAGAAGCCTTATGTGTGTAAACTATGTGGGAAAGCTTACAGGCGATCAAGTTCATTACAAGCACATGAGCGGATTCATACTGGAGTTAAATCCTATAAGTGCAAGGTATGTGGAAAAGCTTTCACTAATCACGGTTCCCTTCGGTACCATGTAAGGATTCACAGTGGAGAGAAACCGTACATATGTAAACTCTGTGACAAAGCCTTCATGAATCAGAGTACCCTTCGACGCCATGAAAGGATTCACAGTGGAGACAAGCCATATGTATGTAAGCTGTGTGGGAAATCCTTCACTTATCGCAGTTCCTATCAGTACCATGCTAGGGTTCACAGTGGAGAGAAACCCTATGTTTGTAAACTATGCGGGAAAGCTTTTGTGCGGTCAAGTTCTTTACAAACACATGAACAAATTCACACTGGAGTTAAGTGCTATGAATGCAAACTATGTGGGAAAACCTTCACCAGTCATGGTTCCCTTCAGTACCATGCAAAGACTCACAGTGGAGAAAAGCCCTATGCATGTAAGATATGTGGAAAAGCTTTCATTGCTCAAAGTTCTCTCCGAAGCCATGGAAGGATTCACAGTGGAGACAAACCCTATGTATGTAAGCTATGTGGTAAATCCTTCACTTTTAACAGCTCCCTTCGATACCATGGAAGGGTTCACTGTCGAGAGAAACCATGTGTATGTAAGGTCTGTGGGAAAGCCTTCACGTGTCACACTTCGCTTCAATTCCATGTAAAGACTCACAATGGAGAGATACCCTCTGCGAGTAAGCTATGCCGGAGAGCCCTCATTGATCACAATACCCTGCAACACTGCGGAAACAACCACAATGGAAAGAAACCCTATGCATGTAAGTTGTGTGGGAAATCTTTCACTCGTCATACTTCCCTTAGAAGCCATGAAAGTACTCATGGTGGAGAAAAATATGGATGTAAGCAATGTGGAAAAGCCTTTTCTTCTTTAAGTAATGTTCAGACACATGAACGACTTCACAGTGGAGATAAATGCTTTGTGTGTAAGCAATGTGGGAAAGCCTTCAGACATCACACTTCCTTTCAACGTCATGAAAAGATTCACAGTAGGTAGGAACCATATTCTATTAGGAGAAAACCTTTGTGAACTGTAACTTCCTTCAGTACCACAAATGAACTCTACTGGAGAGAAACCCTATAAGTAAACAATGTGAGAAGGCATTTCTGTTTTCCAGTTCCCTTTGATACCATCAAGTTATTTGCAGCCTATGAATTGGATACCATGAAAGCATTCACAACCTATGACTTTGATACCATGAAAGCATTTGCAAACTGTGAATGAACGCTCTGTGAGAAAGATTTCATAACTTGAAGTACCTTACAAAGAAATGAGAAAATTCATATTTCAGTGAAACCCTGCAAGTACAAACTGCATAGAAAACTTTTCTTAGATTTACATCAAAAAGAAACTATGTGACTAAGGAACATGGGGAAGCCCTCACGTTCTTGCTCCCTTTGAAAATATTTTGTCAGAAAATCCCTAATGTAGAATGTGGCAAGGGCCCTATTATCACTAGATTTTTATAGGAACTATGACAATACACATTGAAGAAAACTCAGCAGTGTGAACCTGGTGAGAACATCTCATCATCTCAGCTCAATTACAACATATAAAAGAACCAACTGTGCTGAGAAAGCTTACTTAGAAGTCTTTACTTGGCCGTGTGAGTGAGCCTGAATCAAGTTTGTTAAATGTGAAATGTAAAATAAAACTGTTAACTGTTGTAATGTATAGTCTGAATTTTATGTGACAATCCCCCATAGTGAAATTTCAGTCCACACAACTGCAAAATGTGAAGGAAATGACCTAGACATTATAAATATATCATGCTTATCAGTGGCTTATTCTTAAAGTAGATCTTTAGAATGTATATTTCTAATTTCAGTCTTGAAAATAAATGTTGCAGGCCAGCAAGATGGCTCATCAGGTAAAAGGACTGGCTATGCAAGCCCTATGACATGAGTTCAATCTCGAGAATGTATACAAAGGTCAAAGGTGGGACCCAATGCCACAAACTTGTCCCCTGACCTCCTCATGCACGATTTGTATACCAACACACACACACACACACACACACACACACACACACACAAAGAGAAAAACAAAATAACAAAGTTTAAAAAAAATATAACTGGAGGCTAGCAGTTCTACCACATTTGTTTGAGCAATAATGTGAACTTTAGGTCCTAGTTTTAAACCAAATTAGATTATAACATAGTTTTCTGCCTTTATTTTAAGCCATGTTAAATTCATTAGCGAATAAGGTTTTTTCCTAATATGCTAGTAAGGTTAACTTTTATGTGTTTTTAAGTTGTGGTGAATGGGTATTAAAAATGAATTAGTAGGCTCACTTTACCAACACATAAACTAAAATTCATATAATACAGCAAATGTCATAATAGTCCCTGCAGGAGAATGAAATGTAAATTTATGAAGCTTTCCATATTTTTTTTTTGGAAAATGGCTTATTAATTGTTGAGCTGCTTATGTATTCTCTATAGAAAAAAATTTGCTTCACTTGTTTTTTTTTTTATTTTTTGGTATTTATGAGACTAGTTTTACTTTTAAAAATTATTTTAAATTTTATTTGTATGAGTGTTTTGTGTGCATGTGTACAAGTGCATCTATGCATGCAATGCCTGAAAAGGCCAGAAGGGGTTGAATCCCCTGGGACTGGAGTTGCAGACAATTGTTAGCTGTCAATGGGTGGTGGGAACTGAACTCAGGTTGTCTTGGAAGAGCAGCCAGTGCTCTTAACCACTGACCCATCTCTCTCGCCCCTAGTTTTACTTTTTCATGCATATTTTCTTCAACTTCTGTACATATTTTAGATTTTCTTAGCTGTTTCAAGCAATATGTTGGTAAAAAAAAAACTTATCTTTTTCATATACTGAAAAGATATCTGTAATTTTTTTTTTTTTTATCTTTTTGAGACAGGGTCTCCCTGTAGCCCCAGATGTCCTGGAACTCGCTCTGTAGACCAGGCTGGCCTTGAAGTCACAAAGATCCGCCTGCCTCTGCCTCCCAAGTGCTAGGATTAAAGGCATGTGTCACCAGGCCCGGCCAAGATATCTGTAATTGTAAGCCGGGTGTGGTGGCACACGCCTTTAATCCCAGCACTCAGGAGGCAAAGGCAGGAGGATCTCTGTGAGTTCAAGGCTATCCTGGTCTACAGAGTGAGCTCCAGGCCAGCTGGGACTAGAGGGAGAGCCTGTCTCAAAAACAGCAAAAAAAAAAGAGAGCAGAGAGAGAGAGAGAGAGAGAGAGAGAGAGAGCGAGCAGGCTGGGCATGGGCCAGGGGAGCAAACCAGTAAACAGCATTCCTCCATGGCCTGTGCTTCAGTTTCTGCCTCCAGATTCCTGCCCTGAGTTCCTCTGTTGGGCTACCTCTGTGATGAACTGTGACCCAGAAGATGTGAGCTGAATAAACCCTTTCCTTCCCAAGTTGGTTTTGGTCAGTGTTTTGTCCCAGAAACTGAAAGCAAACCAGAATAACCATCATGCTTTATTTGGTGATGGGAAGTAAATGCAAGGCTTTGTGCATGCTAGGGGAGCACTCTGCCAACTGAGCATTTGAACGGCTGGTTTGTGTGACCTTTTGCTGGAGACTATGAGGATTGTATGATTTGTCACACAGGCTATAAGTATCTTGAAATAGATACGTGCACAAACTATAGTTGACTGTGTGGCTCATCAGTGACAGCATTCATTGTCATAGAACTGACAGGCTTACCATTTGTTTTGAGAATATGGATTGTTATTCATTGTAGTAATGTATAACTTACTACTAAGTGCATTTGTGAAGATAAAAGTCGCTCTGTTTTTGCTAACTATAATTTTTGTCTAGAAAGCTGAAATACTAAAGTGCAAGTAAAATTCATAAAAAATACCCATCGGATTATTTGAGAGGAAGAGAATTTACTTCTGCTCATGTGCCCCTGGCATGGGCATCCCAACGAATGCACTGGCCCTGGATATTAACGCCTCCCTGAGACTGTGAACTTGTCCTTCTGAGGGAAGGGTAGAGTCAAGGATCCAGCAATCGCTCCCAACCAGCCAGCTCATCTAGGGGGAGGGGCTAAGGAGTTATAGCTGAGAGGCTAGTGGGAGGTCCTCTCCCTCCCACTGGTGCGTCTTGTGCAGAGGCTGTGGAGGAACATGAGGGAGAGTGCCGGATATCCGGTAAGTGACCTACTCACCCTTTCGTCTTCTGTGAGAAAGCCCATTAAACATGAGGGAGAGTGCCGGATATCCGGTAAGTGACCCACTCACCCTTTCGTCCTCTGTGAGAAAGCCCATTGAACATGAGGGAGAGTGCCGGATATCCGGTAAGTGACCTACTCACCCTTTCGTCCTCTGTGAGAAAGCCTATTGAACATGAGAGAGAGTGCCGGATATCCGGAAGTGACTCGCTCACCATTTCGTCCTATGTGAGAAAGCCCATTAAACTCACTAGTCTCCCCTAAACAATAATTTGGAGATTTTTCTGTTTGTCTTTGGGACCTCAGGGAGGAGGTGGGGCCCCTGTCACACCACTTTTGCACTTCTCTCCCAGGAAGGAAATTTTCTGCAACAAATTGGTGTAGTCTGGCAGGATAGGCAAAACTGAGGATGAGTTGGAGAAGAGCAAGGGAGTTTCCTATATTAAGGGGAAAGAGACCTGTAACTGAAGAGAAGCTGGATGACGGTGCAGAGGACATTTTGGCGTGGTGGGTTGTCTCCATAGCACTGGTGGACCTGGCACAGAAGCATGGATAATGAGGTGCCCAACTAAAGTGAAGCCACCTAGGTGGATAAGGTCATTGGGGGAAATCCCTGGATGGCCATCCACATCTACATGGTATACAGGGCCATGCGTGAGTGAGCAGAGGGGTCCACCATATGAATATGGAGATGCTTTGAAAACAGCAGAATGAAAAGAAAGAAAAAAACCAGCAGAATGTCTAGAACAAGTGTGCACGCTCTAGGAGTAGCAAACCAAGGGTGGATATTACAACAAGCCATGGCTGAGATAGCCTGGCCTTTACTTCGTGTTATTGAACAACTATCCCAGAAAGAAGTAGCAGTATGAGTGTATTGCCTGCATGCATGTAAGTGCACCATGTGCAATAGCCATGGAGGTCGGAAGTGGGCATTGGAGTCCCCCAGACCGGGAGTTATGGACAGTTGTTAGCCACCATGTGCATGCTGGGAATTGAATCCATGTCCTTTGCAAGAGCAGCCAGTGCTTTTAACTGCTGGGCCATCTCTGCAGCCTGTGTATGATTTGATATGGGAAGTACAGGACATCTTTTTCATAAGACTACCTTGTAAATGTGAGGCCAACTGCAAGTCTTCTGGATCTTTTTTGGTCTCTCATCACTTATCATGTAAATCAGACACCCTATACTACAGTTTTCCCGCCCACTGAAATGACCCATTGAGGCACAGGCCTTAGAGACAGTAGACTACAATACAGCCATATTGAAAGGTGCTGCGGAATACTGGCCTCCTACATGGCCCTTACTATCTTGAAATTAGAGTAGTTCTGATTGCCAGTGTAACCCTCTCAAGATCAGGCCCACTACCTTTCCCTGGTGGAGAGAAGATGACTCCCAGAGGACCTCACAGGGTTAAAGGTGGCTTAGAAGTTGCCTCACAAGATGCAGTAGGCCCCTTCCCCATCTTGAGCATGTAAGAGCAGTTAAGCTCAGGGAGGAGATTCTTTGGTGGTGTAGCTGTCCAGAAGTTGGCCAAGCTGAACTTGACTGAAATCATTACTTTGATTTGTATTTGGTGCCCTGTGTAGAAAATACACATTTGTTCACCTCTTACCAGGAAAAGCTGATGCAACAGTTGGTACCCAAATGGGAACATGAAGAACCCAAAGGTGAATTTTAGGGGAGCAGTTGTAATGACCCTGCTATGGATAAAGCATGCAACTGAACCTAAACCAGCTGAGGATAAAATGTCCATGGGGATAATCCTGATATGGCCACTTTGCCCCAGGTCGTATGGACTGGCATGCTTTCTTACTGAAGTATTAGTTGCATATCCCCGTTATCAGTTTAGCTAAGGCCATGATGTCTAAAAATGGAGCATCTATGCAGGGAATACCAGGGTGACCATCTTCTTTTGTGAGATACAGACTGGTATGTCTCCTTAGTGGAAGGGATTTGTCATATAAGTATGAAGATGTCCTAGCACTTGGGAGGCAGAGGCAGGAGGATCTTTGTGAGTTCAAGGCCAGCCTGGTCTACAGAGTGAGTTCCAGGACAGCTGGAACTACAGGGAGACCCTGTCTCGAAAAGACAAAAACAAAACAAAACAAAACAAAACAAAACAACAAAAAAAGTATGAAGATGCCTCTCTTCTCCGGCCTCAGATAGCTGAAAAACCATGAGAGAATGTATTGGATAGGATCATAAGCAGGCTATGGTCCTTGTTCTGGCTGCTCTATGCGGTTAAGACCGAGGTGCCTGCCTGCCCATAAAGAACTGGCCTGTATAAGGGGAGAAGTACAATGAGAAACAGATATAAAGATGCTGTCCTTCACTGAAGCCTCTATGTTTTTTGAGAAAAATGGGAAAGGATGAGGTGCAGGTTGTGAAGGGAAGAGTACAAATTAAACTATACTAACAAGCCCTTTCTGGGATTCGGAACCTTGGGACTCATGGGAAGAATCAGAGAGGAAGAAAAATGCCCCTCATATCTTCAAAACAAACCAAGACAAAATCCATGAAAAAGTATGCAGACCCACCCACCACACTCTTAATGGTCCAGTATAGGAATCTAATAATCAGGGAATGCCCTGTCTTTGACCTGCTTGAATTGGGAAAAAAAATTTTTTTTTAATTTTTTTTATTAATTTTATTTATTTCTGTATGTGTATGAATGTACTGTCTGCATGCAAGTCTGTGCACCCATGTCGTGCAACGCCGCGGAGGTTAGAAGAGGGTGTCGGACTCCCCTGGAACTGGAGTTCTCCTGGAATTGGAGTTTCAGATGGTTCTCGGCCGCCATGTGGGTGCTGGGGATCGAACCCGGGGCCTCTGCAAGAGCGGTCGGCGCTCTTAACCGCTAGGCCATCTCTCCAGCCCCGAATTGGAAAAAATTTAAATAAGAAAGGAGCCTCTCAGAGCCAGGCTTATGGGGCATTCAGGTATGGGAGCAGAGGAGTTCAGTCTGAGAGCTGTGGAAGCACAGACATTGAATAATAAAAGTACATTCCCTCCTTGAGATATAGACTGTGATCTAAGGCAATGTGAAGGAATCAGTCCCTGATGGCTGGCTCACATGAACTATTAGGGACACTTGGTAATCTCTAGGAGAGGTACATATGTCTGTCAAGGATTCAAGAGCAATAGAGAGGACAAGAATTGTTGAATCAATTGGGCATGCCAGAGGCAGTGTTTGATATTCACTGGACCTAATAGGACTGGGTTCATCCAAGAATTATAGAAGTTGATTGAGCAGAAACCCTGGGACTGGAACTGGCATTTTGTGGCGTTGCTGAGGTCCCCAGTGGAGCATGATATTTTACAATGCTGAAGAGGCTTTGCTAGATCTGAATAATTTAGACTGGGATGTAGAAAACAGAAGATGGTACCTATTTGGGTCACTTGAACATAAATGTGGCAAGATTTGTGTGGAGTCAGATTCTCTATTGGAAAAGAAATGTACGGGGCTGGAGAGATAGCCTAGCGGTTAAGAGCACCGACTGCTCTTGCGGAGGACCCGGGTTCGATCCCCAGTACCCACATGGCGGCTAAGAGGCGTCTGTAACTCCAATTTCAGGAGAACTCCAGTTCCACAGGAATCCGAGACCCTCTTCTGACCTCCGCGGCATTGCAGGACACGGTGCACAAACCTACATGCAGACAGTACATTCATACACATACAAAAATAAATAAGATAAAAAAAAGGAAAAGAAATTTTACAAAAGGCCAAATTTAGTGTGAGCATCTGAGAAAGTTTTGAAGTCTAAAAAACTATATCATGGGGCTGCAGAGATGGCTCAGCGGTTAAGAGCATGGACTTCTCTTGCAGAGGACCGGGGTTTGATTCCCAGCACCCACATGGCGGCTAAGAACCGTCTTTGACTCCAGTTCCAGGGGAATCTGACATCCTCTTCTGAACTCTGTGGCGTTTCACTACACGGGTGCACAAACCTACATGCAGACAGTACATTCATACACATAAAAAATAATAAATTCAAAAATAAAAAAAAACTATCATAATGATTAACATATCTTCATAATGAAATATGTTCTAAGAGGATGGCATATATGTAGGAAACAGTCCTGCAGGGTAATCCCTACTGTACCTTCTGTTATGGAGAAAAAACATCTTTTGTGGTAGGAGACCCCTACTCCACTCTTCTGAAGAGGTGCCAAAGGTTGCATGAAAACAAGGGCCGTACAAAACATCCAGAGGCCAAATGTTGAACTGGGGCTTAATTAATCTGTAGGACCCTGGGCTTTATTGAATACTAGAGAAGGATGGAGCCTAATTCATGGCAACTCCTCAAAGGACCAGGACTAATCAATGGCTTTAAATGAATGCAGAGCTATAACAGTATGGGTAAAGAAAACTAAGATCCTAGAACTGGCCAATTACCTTCACCCACTTCAAAAATAGACTGTGTTTTTCCTCTGCTAGAAAATATACTAGGTATAGATATATTTCTGGAACACTCTCTGCATATCCAGTAGTGCAGACTGTAAAAGCTGTCATATGCGTTTGGGTAAACTGGAAGCCCATAGACTTACTGACTCCCTTTACAGAATTAAATTGCAAACAATATAGGATGCCGGGAAAGTAGAAGTAAATTACAGAAACCTGGGCAGGGGGATGTTCTGTCTGTAAAGTGCTTGTCATGTAATTGTGAACACCTGCATGCCTCTGTACCCAGTATTGCTCTTTTGAGAAAACAATAAAAGTGAAGGGATATTTTCATACTGAATCCCTATCTGAATTCACCTGAAATGGGTAACTCCCTAAAGGTTGCCTTCAGAGACCCACTATTAGTCATGGAAAGGTAATCTAGGATCTTTATTATCTTGCCCACACCTTCTCTGTTTTACAGATTGAAAAAAAATCTAAAAGACATACAAGGGTACTTTAAGGAACAGCGATGGTATGTGCAGCCCTTATAGTTTGGGGTCTCAGAACTGGCCACCCACAGTCCCATGGATGGGAGATCAGTCCACTCAAAGTGTAAGGGCCAGGGATAGCTGTGAAATTTTTGAGAGTGTTATGGTCAAGCAAGATGTGAATTATGGCTTACAAAGATGTTGAGAAAATTCTACAACAGCCCTTTCCAATGAATATAAAACATCCACTGATGTTGGGGGACTCTTAGGGACTGCACATTTTCATACACCACCCTGATCTGGTTGTCTTTGGTATAACTGGTTAAAAAAGGTGTCTAAGCAGGATTGGGACAGAGAGGCTCAAGAGACTTCTGAGAAAGATAAGGTCCTTGTAAGATGGGCCAAATGGCTATGCACCCCAATACCCAAGGCCCCTTTTGTGTTTGAAATTACTAAATGCTGAAGAAGGCTGTAGCTGTGGGCTGTGGGACAGACAACCTGAACAAACAGTCCTGGTAGGATTTTGGTCCCAGTCATGTAAATGAGCAGAAGCTCAGCACACAGCACTACAGTACTAATCACTAGTTGCATATAAAGCATTGCATCACAGTGGAACTAAGTAACAGTGAAAATAGCCAGTATAGGGAAGAAGAGATAGAAGGAAATCCATACCAAGAATCACAGCTCCTGAAAGTTTTCCATGTAGTACTTTATAGCCCATTGAGTCCTCCCCCAAACCAAGAAGCAGATGCCCTTCGTGAAATATGGGCCACCTGATTTGGGGTACCCCTGGATATTTCCCACTGGGTTCACATGAAGTCTCTCTATAGGGAAACCAACATGGGATGGGAAATAATTAAAGCCACCTTATCGTGAACTATGCCGATAATTTGCCAGTTGTCTGAATATGTGAAGTCCGTTTTTTTATTAAAGCTATGGTCATCATCCATCCACTATGATAAGAAAAGTACCTAAATCTACCTGCCCTGTTCAGGCCTACAGCTGGCCTACAGCAATCAGAGAGAGTGCAAATATACCTTTACTTGAGTGAATACAGGCACAGGCCTATTGCAAGCATTTCTGTGGATCTGAGCAACAGGTAAGGAAGACTACCATCAAAATACTCTTTTCCTAAGTTGTTAGTTGTTGCTCTCAGGGGTCCTAACTTCATCATTCCCATCTGTACTTTGATCCAACTTATTCTGCGTGGAATCTGGCTGGGAACTTCTCCTCCCTTTATTGACACAGATGCACACTCTCAGCACGGCCACATCATCATCGTGTGCAGCAAGGGCTCAGTCACTGCCTTCTACTGTGTCCTGGGATTCCTGGGTTCCCTGGCACTAGGGAGCTTCACTCTGGCTTTCCTGGCGAGGAACCTGCCTGGCACCTTCAATGAAGCCAAGTTCCTCACATTCAGCATGCTGGTGTTCTGCACTGTCTGGGTCACCTTCCTTCCTGTCTACCACAGCACCAAGGGGAAGGTCATGCTGGCCGTGGAGGTCTCCTCCATCCTGGTATCCAGCGCAGGGCTGCTCGCATGCATCTTTCTGCCCAAGTGCTATGTTATTCTCATGAGGCCTGAGAACTGTTTGAAAGGTGTTAGAGACTGAATAGTAGTGCAGGATAAACAGGAACTCTGACAATTACGCACACATCTTTAAATGGTTTGTGATTTTGAGCAAACGGGAAGTAGGTGTATGTCATGTAAATAAAATCAAAACCCAAAATAGTTTCCTTTAAAAGCCAGTAAATATGTACAACAATGTAAAAAAATTTAGTCATCTTTAAAAGCCAGTAACTGTACCACACAAGAACTTAACATGCAAAATAATCTTATTTAGAAACAAGTGAAAACAATGATAGAATTTTAACCTCCATAATGGAGACTTGGCGTCAGTTCTTTAATCTAACATAAAAATGCATTGAACTTGTTACAAGTCACTAGAGACTGTGTTAGATTCTTGTGCTTTTCCATAATCCTATCAAGAATCCAAGATGAAAACCAAAACAAAAAATAAATTGCAGGAGGATTGGAACATATGATTAAATGCTTATAGTCCAGGGAATTTCCAGGTTATGATTATCTTAAGTTCACTAATACTGGTAAGGTCCTGGGTGTTGCCATTTTGAATTATGCCATGTGGTTGCATTAAGATGGCGACAACTTCACACAGGTCACCACCATTTTGAAAATGTACCTGTCCAAGATGGCAACCAAGCCATGTGGCTTTGATGTCATTAAACAAGATGGAGACCACATCACATGATTTTCACCCTCTCGGTGAGGTCACTAGCTATGATAGTGACCAACACACAGGGCTACCTTAGTAAGCTCAGTTCTATGATAAAACAAGCCCATTTCCCACCAGGATACAAGTCCTGTGGGATTCACACATCACAGTTGAAATGTTAATAGTAACCCTTTTTACTGTTAGAACAGAACCCAATTAAGTTAGACTTGATTAGCTGCTTGGTTCTAAGAGTTTCCCAGAGTCCCAGAGGATGCAGGGAGTGGATAAGGCATTCCAAGGAGGTCAGAGAGAAAGGTTTGGATTGCGAGGAACCCACAGTTGAAAAAGAAGAGTGAGTGTGGATAAGGATGTACAAAAGGAGGTGAGACAGCAGGGCTCAGGAGGGCAAGAGACCAGGAGTCCTGGGAGGAGAAAGGAGGGAGAGAAGATAAAAGGTGAATGGAGAAATAAAAGCAGAGCCTGACAGCAGCAGGGAGTGGGAAGTGACCTCCAGTAGGCATCCCTGTCTGGTAGGTGTTCCCACATGTGTGCTCGGAATGCTTTGGAGTGGCGTCCCACCAACCAAAGGGGGAAGAGAATCCCAAGGGCTGTGAGGTCACCTGGCATTCCAGAACAACTTTTGAGAGTGGGACCTTGGAGTCCATGAAAGACCCAGAGATGGTGACGATCACCATCTGGAAAGGAGAGAGAGAAGGAGAGAGAGAGAAGAGGAGAGGAGAGGGGAGGGGAGGGGAGAGGAGAGGAGGGGAGAGGAGAAGAGAAGAGAAGAGAAGAGAAGAGAGGAGAAGAGGAGAAGAGAAGAGAAGAGGAGAATGAGAAAGGTGACCTTACTTGGGAAACTGGTACCACTGGAAGAAGTCAGATTCATGGTGAATAGAGAGTCTGTAGCTGGC
This sequence comes from Rhizomys pruinosus, assembly GCA_009823505.1. Taxonomy (NCBI): domain Eukaryota; kingdom Metazoa; phylum Chordata; class Mammalia; order Rodentia; family Spalacidae; genus Rhizomys; species Rhizomys pruinosus. The sequence continues at coordinate 5,425,113 of VZQC01013045.1, read as the reverse complement.
AGGTGTTCTGGGTGGAGTCCCTCAGCCATGCCTTGGCCCTCTCTGGGTGTTGGCACCAGATGTTAGGTTCATCTCCAGGGGAGACCCTGGCACCACAAAAGTATTTAGGACTTGGATAAAGGTAACTCAGGTCAGGGTTGGAGAGATGGCTCAGCACTTAAGAGCACCAACTGCTCTAGCAGAGGACCCAGGTTCAATCCCCAGCACCCACACATGGTGGCTAAAAACCGTCTTTAAGCCAGGCATGGTGGCATAAGCCTTTAATCCTAGCACTCAGGAGGCAGAGGCAGAGGCAGAGGCAGGTTGTGACTTCAAGGCCAGCCTGGTCTACAGAGTGAGTTCCAGGCCAGCTGGGGCTATAGGGAGACCCTGTCTCAAAAAAGAAAAGAAAAAAAAAAAAGATAACTCAGGTTTTATGGTAGGGCACAGTGATCTGGCATCTGACTTGGGAGCATGATAGCCAGCAACAATATGGTGGCTTGGCCAACTTTTTAAGAGGGAAGGCAACAGGGGGCGGCAATAGGTGGAAGCAGGCAGGGTGTTGGCAGTAGAGTGCCCTCTAGGGAAGTAGGAAATAGGGCTTGGACACTTTGTGGTTGGTATCAGGACAAACAGTTTGAGAAAAACAGGGCGTTTCTTTCACAGTGGCCAAACAAGGGTACAGCGATCTTTTCCCTGGAGTGTAGGATGGTGGTCGAGGGTGAACACTTCTCTGGGTTTCCAGGGTGAAGTTGAGTTCATTCTTACAACTACAGCATCCCTTCACCTCTCCAGGCACCACCTGAGGATCTAAGAATGCCACTGAATACTGACAATACCGAGTTGTCTGACACTGCAGGTTCACACTCTCAGTTCTCTAAGATGGCACTCATATCAAATGGCACATTGGATGCCAGAGAAAAACGTTCGAATCCAGAGTACCACATTTTTGCAGAAGATGACTGAAATATCGAAACTACACCACCTCTTCTCTTTATATTTGCTGATTTCCTCAAACGGTTTGAAGGCCCTGGGAAAATACTATTTACAGAACTGATTTATTATAAAAACCCAAGAAAATCAACATAGAAGACAGGAGATAAGGTATTTGAGAAGGGTCTTGCATGTCCCATCTGATAGTCCCAACCTCTCAGCAGCTATATTGAAGGAATATATATTGCTTATTGCCTCCCCTCTTAAAAAGTCTGCCAAAGCTGGGAGTGGTAGTGCACGCCTTCACGCCTTTAATCCTAGCACTCGGGAGGCAGAGGCAGGCGGATCTTTGTGAGTTCAAGGCCAGCCTGGTCNCTGCCAAGCAGCCATATTGTTGCTGGCTGTCGTGCTCCCAAGTCAGATGGCTCACCACTGTGCCCTAAAATAAAACCCGAGTTATCATTATCTGAGTCCTGAATACTTTTGCGGGTAGGGGTCTCCCCTTAACAACTGGTAGGCTGGAGACGGACACTACATACGCAATTCTCTTAACAGACTGGTGACTTCATTTACAAGGTGGGGGAAGCTGGGAGAACCCAATTGTGTGTAGCGTCAAGCACAGTGACCGCCCTGCAAAGCTGGAGAAATTCTGCTTAAATACATTTACATCTAAGATTTGCTGGTCCTTACAGAGAGAGGAAGCCTCGATAGGAACAACCATTGCTGGAATTTTCATTTTGTCCGGGTAGGGATCATTTAACCTGTGACAATGGGTTCAGTATCTGGGTTTCTGAGAACTAGCCAATCAAAGCCTCAGGAGCGGATGAGCGGTCCAATCAGAAGCGCTAGTGGGTAGTGTGGCCGTTACCCGCCATCTTCCTTTCTGGCACTGCCAGAGTAGTGATACTATCAGGTAAGGGAGACCTGGATTGTTCAGCTTGGGTCTTTCTGTAACCAACGATCCCAGAAGCAGGGCTGCGTTCTCCAGGAGACCCCTTCCACCCCGACACATGGTGAGTGTCTATGCAGATGTGGCACTGTGTCCAGTCAGGAGCATCGGCAGCTGTACTACCAGCTGTTACAACCGGAGCCTTGGGGGAGGGGAGGAGCGGAAAGTCTTCACTCGCCATCTTTCTTTCTGGCGCTGTTGAAGTTATTGTTAGTTTAGGAAGCCCTGAATTCCTCAATTTGGGTCTCTGTGACCCCTCTGCAGCACTGTAGCCGAGTCAGGCCGCTGGAGGCTGAGAGTACAGACGTACCTGAGGCCCATTGTGTGGGAGCTACACAATCAGGAACGCCTGGGCGCCGCCGGGTGGGGCGGAAGTGCCTCACCCGCCATCTTTCTTCCTGGCCACTCAGTCTCTGGCGGTTTCAAAAGAGTAATCCTGGGTGGCACAACCTCTGTGGCCGAGTGACCACGGATCCTAGGAGTCACTGTGAGGCCCCAGGAGCCCGGGACCCAGACATGGTGAGCGTTTGAGCGGGTATGCAAGGTTGAGGGCAGGGCTGCGGGAACGACCCTCGGTCCCTGTAGTCCCGGGGCGGCGGGATCCACATGTGGTCTCTCGGAGGATCGTCTGCGGAGCTGCGCTGGGGGCTTGTTTACTGCAGGGCAGCCGGGCAGCTGAAGGTCTAGGGGCCACCGGGGAGCAGTGGCGATTAGGGTGGGGTGTGCGGCCTCTGAGTTTCGCAGATGGGTTTTCCTGCCTCCCAGGTTCATGGGAAGCCGCCTCTAAAATCCACGACATTGCCTCCCGTCTCCCATCTCTGTGCTTTACAGTTGAAATCTCAGAATTCCCAGATCCTTCCCCACATTGCCAAAGTCATTGAACAGGGGGATCCACAGATCCACTGGAGCAGCCTAGGAGTGGAAGAGAGTGTGTGTGTGGCCTGTGACGTAATTGGACTGTTGGTAGGGGTTAAGTACAAAATGCTAATTGAGATAAGACCTGAGCTTATGTATGACTACTGCAGTAGAGAGAAAGCCTCAACTATAAGGTGTGCAAGCTTCAGAAGGGATGGGCAGAGAGGGGGCAATTTTGCCAGGCCAATAGTATTAAAATGCTGGGAAGGGTTAAATAGAGAATGGCAGTTAGGTCAGGTAATATTCCTCTGAAGTCAGCATGCCCCTAGGAGTGGCAACGGAGGGCATGTGTGCTAGTGGGCTGCGGGTGGGCTGCAAGTCACAGACTTTAAAGGAGAGAAACGTAAGGAAATTGCCTAATAGTATTCTGTGTTTACTAATCAGGCTATCATTTTTCAGGCAACAAGTGGGCATTTGGATAATTTGTGAATTGATTTTTCTCTAGCGTCAGAGACAAGAGTCTACCTACATCTCCATGTGAAAATCCAGTTTTGTCACATCATTCCTTAGTCTGTCTTTCCCCCTGGTGTGTTGAGAGCCATTTGGCCAAACGTGTGGATTTATTTCTGTCTTCCCCAGTACTGTTGGGATTTGTTCTGTTCTATTTTGTTTTGTTTTCACTATAGAACTGTGGTATTTTTGGAATCAGATAATGTGAAGCTTCCAGCTTTGCTCTTTTTGCTGAGGATCCATTTGGCTTGTCCAGGTTGTATCTGTACTTCATAGGAATTTTAACACGATTGTTTCTAGTTGTATGTAGAATGTTGTGAACATTTTATGCATTTGTATTGAATTTGTATTATTTGGGACGAATGAACATTTTATTTTATTTAATTAATATTTTATTTTTTTATTTTTTAAGTGTATGAATGTACTGTCTGCATGTAGGTCTGTGCATCCATGTCGTGCAATGCCACGGATGTCAGAAGAGGGCGTTGGATTCCCCTGGGACTAGAGTCAAAGATGGTTCTCAGCCGCCATTTGGGTGCTGGGGATTGAAGCCGGGTCCTCTTCCAGAGCAGTCAGCGCTCTTAACTGCTAGGCCATCTCTCCAGCTCCAGAATGAACATTTTAATATCAATTCTCCCAATCCATGGTCATAGTCCATCTTTCCCTCTTCTAGTATCTTGTTTAATTTCTTCCTTCAGTGTTCTAAAATTGTCATTGTAGAGGATTTTTTCACATCACTAATGAAGTTTTCTTAGGCATTTTCTATCCATGTAGCTGTTGTGAATGTAGTTTCCTCCCTGACAAGGGATCTCTGTGAGGTAGTTCATTATTGGCAGAGAAAACATCCTAGATCTTTTGTATCTTACTCCCTTGCTGAATAGTTTATCATATTTAAAAGCCTTTTTGATGGAGTCTTTTGAGTTTTCTGTGTTTTTCTTCAATATCGTCTGTTTTTTTTCACATAGAGTATAACTATGTTCTCCAGGCTAGCCCTGAACTCTTGATCCTGCTGTCTTAGCTTCCCATATGTTGGGATTGTTGCTGTTCACTACAGTACCTGGCTTTGATATTCTGTGTGTTGCTTCATATCATCAGCACACAGGGATGATTTCTTTCTTTCTGATTTATTAGACCTGGTATTGCTTTTGCTTGCATAATTGCTCTTGATATGTTTAGTACAATATTCAATAGGAGTCATCAGTGCACACTTAATATTTTTGCTGATCTTTGAGAAATTACATGCAGGTTTTTCTTCATTTAATATGTTACTTATAGTTATGAATTTGTGGTACCAGCTTTATTGTGTTAAAATATGATCCTTCTGTGTGTAGTAGATTCTGTGCTTTTATTACAACAGGATGTTGAACATTACCAAACACCTTCTTGTTTCTAATGAGCCAGTTATGCAATTTTTATTCTTGATTTTGTTTGTATGGCATTATTAATTTGCATATATTTATAAGAGAACTTTGCACATCAAAAGATATTTGACTGTGTCTTGTCAAAGCATTCAAATTGTTATCTTTCCCATTTCAATGTATAATTTGATTACTGTTCATGGAAAAGGAGAATGTTTGCATGTTTCCAACTAAGTATTGTTTGTCTCTGATTCTGATTTCTGTCCCTGTTGTGTGATGCCTGCTGTATCAGGACTCAATCTTCTGTTTATATGTGGACTGATTTTAAAGACTGCTTATCTTTCTTATGATATACTTGCTACTCTTTTTCTTTAAATATTTTTATTAACTTTTAAGAATTCCATAATGCATACAATGGATTTTGACCATATTCACCCCCACTTCTTCCCCCCTAACTCCTCCAAGATCTACCCCAACCCTCCCAACTTCCTGTCCTTTTTAGTATTTTTTTCAACAATGTACTGAATACTGGTTTCCAGTTGTTTTATATATATTAGGCAAATTCTTTTGTTGTTGTTGTTGTTGTTTTGTTTTTGAGGCAGGGTTTCCCTGTAGCCCCAGCTGACCTGGAACTCACTTTGTAGACCAGGCTGGCCTTAAACTCACAGAGATCTGCCTGCCTCTGCCTCCCAAGTGCTGGGCTTGTTGTACAATTTTAAACATTGTTGTACATTAGTAAATTTGGTAAATGTTTCTTTTCATTTGTTTTTATTAGCCTTATTAGTTGTACAAAAAATTAGCTTCATTATGAGATTTTCCTCTAGTTTCAAAAGTTCAGATTTTTTACATGGGTTCTGGGGATTGAACTCAACTGTTCATGAATATGTAGCAAATACATTACCAGCTAAGCTGTCTTCCCCACCCCTGTGTTTCTTGATATATTTTCCAAATTGAATATTTTGCAAGTTGACAATTTTTGATTTGATACAGTACAGGAAATCACGTCAGATTTTTTTTGTTGTTGTTGTTGGGTTGGGCTATTTGGTTATTGGTCGTTGTTTGCTTGTTTTTGTTTATTTGTGAATTTGTTAACATTTTGTTTATCTCCTAAAATGTGATGTATTTTGAAGAATCTTCTATCAGCTGCTGATAAGAATGTGTAGTCTACAGTCCTTTGTTGGAATATTCTGTAAATAGCTGTTAAATCCATTTGCTACCATCTATGGTACAGTTTAACATAGAGGTTCCATTTTTTTTTTTTTTTTTTTTTTTTTTTTTTTTTTTTTGACATT
>VZQC01013045.1:5386048-5419173 GCA_009823505.1 Rhizomys pruinosus | reverse complement strand
TGTAGTCTCGCCGGCAAGAACTTCACGCGGACAACAGGATTCTTCTGTGGTAATATTTATTGTGCACAGCTCTTTTGTGAGAAGGACCCCGAAATGGGGCAGAAGCACTGCTTATATAGCAGTCCAGAGGGTTCGGGTATGCTCTGGATTGGTGCACCATCTGATGCCTCATTAGCATGCCCAAGGCGCGGGCCCAGAGAGTAGTAGTCATGCGCAGTTTGTCCAATGCAAAGGCAACGGCGGGAAGTGGCTTGTAGTGACTCAGGAAGTCAGCGCCATCTTAGGGCGTGGCACAGCACACATTGTCTGTGTGGTAGGCTGCCAACAGGTCTTTTTGAGACAGGGTCTCCCTGTGGCCCCAGCTGTCCTAGAACTCACTCTGTAGACCAGGCTGGCCTGGATCTCACAAAGATCCGCCTGCCTCTGCCTCCCAAGTGCTAGGATTAAAGGCGTGCACCACCACGCCCGGCTGGTTCATAAATATTTACAGTCATATTTCTTCTTTCCTCCTATTTATATGTAATAATTTTCTGGTAAAGGAAATTTTGGTTTTGTAGTTTAGTAGATAAAAGTATCTTAAGAAATTGTAGGACTATCTAAATATACGTAGCATTGAATTCTTTCTAAAAATATCTATTTTCTGCCAGTTAAACTCACAAGGTAAGTTCCAGGACAGCTGGGGCTACAGGGAGACCCTGTCTCGAAAAGAGCAAAAAAAAAATCTATTTTCCTTTTTTTGTGCCCTTTGAAATTTGTCAATAACAGTTATAATTTTTCACATTATCATAGTGAATTATTGGTATAAGTCTTTGAATATATTTAGGGTTGTTCTATAACATACCAGCTAGAAGCTTTCAGAAGTTATCTTTGTGCAATCACAGAGGACGTGCACAGTTTCCTAAGGAAGACATTGGGAGATGGAGTTTTCTATATTATCTGTTAGACCAATACACTGGAGATGAATTCTCCAGAGTGTATTTTGGTTCTGATCAGGCAGGCTCCTTCTGATGATCTTGTCAGAAACTGGCAGACATTAGAGGAACACTGGGGCTTTCATAAACTAGAACACTGCGCCCTTGTCCACAGGTAGGTTTCTGAGGTCCACCCAAATACAAGGCCCCAGACCCCAGGAAAGATTGAAAGTGATTGTTTTTAAAAAATACAGTTATGTTCATATCCATGTACGTTTTAAAGATTGTACAAGTGCACATGCACATATGTGTACATGCATGTGGGGGTCAGAGAATTACCTTGGTTGTTACTCTTTGGAAATGCTGTCCATCTTCTTTTGAGAAAGGGTCTCTCATTTGTCTGAAGTTTGCCAGTTATGCTAGACTAGCTGGCTGGTGAGCACCCAGGGATACAGGTGTCTCCATCTCCTCAGCGCTGGGATTACAAGTATGTATCACTGTTCCTGGCATTTGTATTGATCCCGGGGATCTAACCGAGCCCCTCATCCTTGTGAGTCAAGTACTTACTCTCCAGCCCTCGTTCCCAGGCATTTCTTTTTTTTTTTTGGGTCTTTTCGAGACAGGGTCTCCCTGTAGTCCCAGCTGTCCTGGAACTCACTCTGTAGACCAGGCTGGCCTTGAACTCACAAAGATCCTCCTGCCTCTGCCTCCCAAGTGCTAGGATTAAAGGCGTGCACCACCACGCCCGGCTGTTTCCAGGCATTTCTAAGAATAGTCTCCAGATAGCTGGTATTAGCTCTCTTAAGCACACTTAGTAGGATTTTTTTTTAATATACTTTTATTGATGTTTTATGTATTTCATCATTTTCAGTTCCATTTAAACATATTACCCTTTCCTTTACCCCCACCCCAACCCAGATTATGTATTCTNATACCCACTGCTGGTGGGAATGTAAAACTAATCGTACAGTTCCACCTAATTGGAAATCAGTGTGGGAGAACCCTTGGAAGATTGGAAAGAACTTGCCACCTCTATTTTCTCACCATACCACTCCTGGGGACATGTACCACTCGAAGTAACATTACGCCACCACAGGAGAATCACATGCACGGCCATAGTTTATTGGCAAGCTCTCTTCACAAATAAGCAGAAGGAGCTGGAACTCGAAACCTAAAATGCCCGACTGCAAACTGATGAGATGATAGAGAAAATGTGGACATCTACACAATGGGAGAACGTTCTATGCCAGCAGTTAAGTAAGACGACATCACGAGCTTTTGCAGGAAAATGGCTGGAGCTAGAGGACATCTATTGCCCTGAGTGAAGTAACCACAGTCCCAGAAAAAAAAATGAATGAATGGTAATCCCTCATCCTGGAGATGCTAGTGAATTCACAGTTGTAAGTATACACATCTTGTGTATGGCGGGGCCCCACCTGAGCTTTTGTACAAAGCAGTTGAGCGTAATGCAATATTGAAAGACAACAACAACAAGAAAGGACTGCCAACAACAAAAGAACTGAATGAAACAGTCGAAAAAAAAAAAAAAAAAAAGACCCTGAGAGAAAAGAGCCAGGCCATGTATCGCCATCTCTAATTCCTCACTTGTGAAGTCTCTGTTCAGTTCTTTGCTCCATCTATTGAGTGGGTCATTTGTTTTCTTTTTTCTTTGTTTTTTGAGTAGTTTATATATTCTGGAGATCAATGCTTTGTCAGATGTATCTGCAGTGAAGGTTTCCTCCCACTCTGTGGGATTTCTCTTCACTTCCTTGATTGTTTCTTTTGATGTACAGAAGCTTTTGAGTTTGATGAGGTCCCATTTGTCTATTGTTGACCTTAATTCTTGTGCAGCTGCTGTCTGATTTAGTTTTTTTTTTCTGTATGTGTATCAATGTACTGTCTGCATGCAGGTCTGTGCACCCATGTCGTGCAATGCCGCGGAGGTCAGAAGAGGGTGTCGGATTCCCCTGGAGCTGGAGTTCTCCTGGAATTGGAGTTTCAGACGGCTCTCGGCCGCCATGTGGGTGCTGGGGATCGAACCGGGGTCCTCTGTAAGAGTGGTCGGCACTCTTAACCGCTAGGCCATCTCTCCAGCCCTGTATTTTTTTTTTTTTAAGTATGGGAGTAGTATGGGAGGTGCAACAGATCCATTGTTCAGACTTACTGGGATGACCCAGGAGCACAATAGGAGATCCTCTGCATCAGCTTTTGCTTTATCATATGATGCCAATCTAGCATCAGAATTACATTGTGAAAGATGAGAGTGTTGTTTAGTAAGGGCATGATGACCTTTACGTGAATTGAACAGAGAACACAAAAGTCTATAAAGGTCTTGGGAGTTGAGTCTAGATCTCTAATGCTGAGTCTCCAATGCTGAATTTCATTCTTCCTCCTGGAAATACCTCTCTCTCTCTTTCTCTCTCTCTCTTTTTTTTCTTCAGGAGCCTGTGTCTTTTGAGGATGTGGCTGTGAACTTTACCCCAGAGGAGTGGGCTTTGCTAGATTCTTCCCAAAAGAGACTGCACAGAGATGTGATGCAGGAAACCTTCAGGAACCTGGCTGCCATAGGTAAGAATGAGACCATTGCCTACAGAAATAGAAAACCAGGCATAATTATGTTATACCATGAACCAATTTCGAATCTAAACAATTTTTTATAGTGTTGTGTTAATTCAGAATGGTTTTCATGTGTCTACATTTCAGGAAAATATCAAGAAGACCAGAACCTTGAAGATAACTATGAAAGTTTAAGGAGAATTGTGCCCATTACAGTTCAGACTAGACAAAAGCTATGTGAGAATCAAGAATACACAGAGAAGCTAAGTATATGTAAGAAATGCGGAAAAGTCTTTAGTTCTTCCCATGGCTTTCTGAAGCATGTGAAATCTCACACTGGAGAGAAGACTTACGAATGTAAGCCATCTGAAGAAAACCTCAATAGATACAGTTACATTCAGATACATGAAGGAATGCATGCTGCAGAGAAACCTTGTGTTTTAAAGGAGCGTGGGAAAGACCTTATGACTCGTGATGGTATTCAACAACATGTGATAACACATAGTAGAGATGGGCCGTATATATGTAAAGTCTGTGGTAAAACCTTTCGCTGTTCCAGTTCTTTCTTGACACATGAAAGAACTCACACTGGAGTACAGCTTTATATATGTAAGCAGTGTGGGAAAGCCTTCACTTATTCCAGTGGCCTTCGCCGCCATGAAAGGACCCATAGTGGAGAGAAACCCTATGAGTGCAAGCAGTTTCTGAAAGTCTTTCCTTCTTTGAGTAAGGTTGAAAGTGATGAACAAAGTCGGACTGGAGAAAAGTATATTTGTAATCAATGTGGGTTAGCCTTCAGGGACCATGATTCTTTTCAGTGCCATGAAAAGATTCATAATTTAGATAGACCGTTTATATACAAGCAATGTGGAAAAACATTCACTTGTTCTAGTGCCTTGCGCAGACACGAACGAACTCATACTGGAGAAAAACCCTATGAATGTAAGGTATGTGGGAAAGCCTTCATCGACTGCAATACTCTTCAGTGCCATGAAAGGATTCATAGTGGAGAGAAGCCTTATGTGTGTAAGCTGTGTGGGAAAGCCTTTGGTCGTCGTGGCTCCCTTAGATGCCATGAAAGGATTCATAGTGGAGAGAAGCGCTATATATGCAAGCAATGTGGGAAAGCCTTCATGCATCATAATGCTCTTAAATACCATGAACAAATTCACGGTGGAGAGAAAGCCTTTGGATGTAAGCAATGTGGGAAAGCCTTTGTGCTGAGCAGCGCATTAAAAAAACACGAACGAGTTCACAGCGGTTTGAAACCTTGTCTGTGCAGAGTATGTGGGAAAGCCTTCACATTTCACAGTTCTCTCCATTGCCATGAAAGGACTCACACTGGAGAGAAACCCTACATTTGTAAGCAGTGTGGGAAAGCGTTTATGTATCACAGTTCCCTTCGTTGCCATGAAAATATTCACAGTACAGAAAAACTTTATGTATGTAAACTATGTGGGACAGCCTTTACTTATCATAGTTCCCTTCAGCGCCATGAAAGGATTCACAGGGGAGAGAAACCGTATGTATGTAAGTTCTGTGGGAAGGCCTTTACTGATCACAGTTCCCTTCGATGCCATGAAAGGATTCACACTGGAGAGAAACCCTACGTATGTAAAAAGTGTGGGAAATCATACAGTACTTACGGTTCCCTTCGATATCATGAAAGGATGCACTGCGTGTAAGCTATGTTGGAAGACCTCCTCTCTGGTTAAATTGTAAACTCATTAACAAACTCAGAAAAACCATATGGTTGTAAACAATGTGAATAGCCTTAACCTGTTCTGGTTCCCTTAAAAAAATATGAATGGAGACACACTGAGAATATCCCTAAATATAGAATGTAGGAAAGACCCGTTATTGCTAGTTCATCCTAGCAAACATGATGATATAAGGAAACATATCAAGGCAAAGCATGTGGTACCATCTCTGTCTCAGTTCAGTTCACAAAAGAACACACTAAGGGGGCTCTGGAGATGGCTCACTGTGTAAAGTACTTGCCATACAGCATGAGCACCTCAGGTTAAATCCTCAGCACCCGTGTAAAATCAAGTCGTGCTGGCATATATGTGTAATCCTGCGTCTGGGGAGGCTAGCACAGGAGACTCCCTGGGGCTTGCTGGATAGTCTATTCAGGTTCAGTAAGAGACCTTCTCTCAAGAATAAGATGGAGGGCTGGAGAGATGGCTTAGCAGTTAGGAATACTAGCTGTTCTTGCAGGAGACCCAAGTTTGAATACCAGCACCCACATGGTGGCTAACAACTTTCTGTAACTCCAGTTCCAGGGCATCCCACACCCTCTTCTGTCCTCCCTGGGCACTGCACAACATGGATGCACTTACATGCAAGCGTAACACTCATAAAATTAAAAACAGATGGAGAACGATTGGAGAAAACATCAAACATAAACTTCTGGTATTCACATGCAAGTGTGTATATATGCGTACATACACATTCACTGCCACACATGCAAAAAATGCACTATATCAAAAAACAAGTCCTCAGCCCACATATCAAATAAACGCAGTCAAAACCTTGTAAATGTGAGAATTGCCTATTGAAGCATACAGCTTTAAAGACTGGTATAGTAAGATTCTATTACTACAACTAATATAAAGATGCTGGTACAAAATAATGTGTGTGGGATGTGTTACAAGTTGTACAACCAGAAAGACATGTTCTAAAATTTATAAGCGTGTTTTGTTTGTCAGTGGGACATTCTTAGGTAGATCTGAACTGTGTATAATTTCATTCTTGGAAAATAAATGTAGTCCAATTATGAGCTTAATATGATATTTCACTTTTTGGAAATAACTTTCTGCTTTTAACTTAAAATGTTGAATTAATAGGTGAATTGAAATCTTCCCAATATGTGAGTAGTCTTAATTTTTATTTAGTTTTTAAATAATTGTGTCTAATGGGCCTGTAAAAATAGGTAATTGGGCTGGGGAGATAGCTTAGTGGATAAGCATTTGCTACACAGCCATCTCAGTTCCCCAGCACCCATGCAAAAAGCCATATATAGTTAGACATGCCTGTAACCCCAGCAGTGGGAGTGAGGGGCCGGATACAGCAAGATTGCTGGGGCTTCCTGGCGCAATGGATGACCTGAAAATCAGCAAGTTTCAGTTTTAGGAAATAAGACCATGATAGAAGAGGATACCTGGTGCATGCATTACACACACACACACACACACACACACACACACACAAACACAATGTTAATTGTTGAAGAAATTTACTAATTGGGATTTTCTTAGTAGGCTGTTTTCGTGGGTCATAAGTGAGTATATATTCAGAACAAATAGCTTTCTTAAGTGGATTTAACTATTTTTCGCTTTTTAGTATTCTCTCCAAGTAAGATATCTGTACATATTTTTATAGCGTTTAACTGTTTTCAACAGATTGTACAGTGAAAATGTTAACTTTTTCATATGTTGACAGCATAGCTGCAAATTGCTAAAAGGTCAGTTTTAACAATTTTTCCTTTCATATCAGAGCTATCAAAAAACTGGTGAGAATTCCTCATGTGATTGGATTCCACTAATATTCTTTTCCTATGTAAATTTCATCATATTTATGTCAATAGCCTTTGTTTTTATCGTAATTTGTCCTTCACTTCTTATACCAAAGCATACATCTTGTTGGTTTAAGTACACTCTCACCAGAGATCACCAGGGCTAAGCCACTGGGCAAGTTGAATGTAATGAATTGTAGTAATAAATCTGTACACCATAACTGACTGGTTCATAAGAAAGAACATTTCTTTTTTTAAGTTTTATTTGTGTGTGTATGTGTGTATGTGTGTGTGTGTGAGAGAGAGAGAGAGAGGGAGAGAGAGGAAGAGTTGTGTGTGCACACATGTATGTCTGTGTGCACCTGCAGGAGCTTGTGTCACTTTATTCCCTTGAGATAGGGTTTCTCATTGAACCTAGAGCTAGGCTGCCATCCAGGCAGCTGCAGTTATCCTCCTGTCTCTGGCCATGCGGGGCTTCTTACCTGGGTGCTAGGGATTCAAACTCGGGTCCTCATGCTGGTGCAGTAAACACGTACTGAACCATCTCCCCAGCGGAAAGGATTTTCATACACAAGCACGTTAGTCAATCTGAACCGATAGAGTGATATTAAAAGATGACTAAAGGCTGGGCGTGGTGGCACACGCCTTTAATCCTAGCACTTGGGAGGCAGAGGCAGGCGGATCTCTGTGAGTTCAAGGCCTGCCTGGTCTACGGAGTGAGTTCCAGGACAGCTGGGGCTACAGGGAGACCCTGTCTCAAAAAGACAAAAATAATAATAATAATAAATAAATAAATAAAAGATGACTAAGCCGGGCATGGTGGCGCATGCCTTTAATCCTAGCACTTGGGAGGCAGAGGCAAGCCGATCTTTATGAGTTCAAGGCCAGCCTGGTCCACAGAGTAAATTCCAGGTCAGCTGGGGCTACAGGGAGACCCTGTCTTGAAAAGACAAAAAAAAAAAAAATGACTAATTGATGCTGCATTTGCCAATCACAATTTGCCATCTGCTTCCATGCTTATTTGTGCTACTGCCGAGCACACGGTAATGCCATATAATAAGGTCACCAGTCAGAGCATTCTCACACAGTTTCCATGAAGATTGACACGTGGCTCAGCTTCTTTACAGTGTCACCTGGTAATATTGAGTTCTCTATAGCCTTGATTTCCATCTGACAAGCAGATGTTTCAAACTTGGCTCACCATCTCACTAGTCTCAGAAGAATGGAAGCATTCATATATGGAAATAGTCTGTTCTTGCATCCACATTGTGATTAGAGCATCTATATGATATGTACCCAATTCCGTTTCTACTCTACAAAGTTGCCACATGAGAGATGTTTGAAAGTCTCTATGACAGACAGTACCACTGTAATAGAGATGCTGTCTGTCCCTTCCTGAGCTTCTATTCTGACAGTTTACCTAAACATACTGCTTCCTGTGGCTCAGTGATGAGAGTTTTTATTCTGCATTTGTGTGTGTGTTTGTGTGTGTGAATGTGTATGTGCACTCGCATCATGGTACATAGGTGGAGGTCAGAGGAGACTTTGAAGTTGGTTCCTCCTACCATGTGGGTTCAGGGTTGAACTCAGGTAGGAGCTTGCCAGCAAGCTGCCTTTACCTATTTTCTCTTCTTGGCCTCATCAGTGATATTTATGAGAAATAACATACAATGGGAAAGAAGTAAAAAAAGCGATATATATACATATATATGTATATATAATATATATAATATATATATATATAATATACATTTGGTCTTTTCAAGACGGTCTCCCGGTAGCCCCAGCTTTCCTGGAATTTGCTCTGTAGACCAGGCGGGCCTTGAACAATATATTTTAATGACCTAAGAATAATCGACAGTTTATGGTGGTCTGACTTAAGATTTTTGTATGGTAATATGGTGAGAAAGCAAATGTTCTTAGGAAAAAATGCTGTCAATCTAGGTCAGCAGCAGTTAGCCTCGCCTAGTTCAGGAACATAAAACCTGGTACTCAGGCCTGGCACAGTGGCACACGTGCTATTAATTAGGAGGCTAAGGCCAGGCTGAGCTGCATAGCAAGCCCTTGTCTCAAAGAAAAACCCTAAAAGTCTACCCAATGAACAATTTAGCACCAGTTTGTACAACAGACTTTCTTTTTTTTTTTTTTTTTCATTATTTCATTATTTAGAACAAACAGACTTTCATTTGACCCACTGTAAGGTATTGGAAGTGATCTGACCATAATATAGTCAGCTCTGCTCTCATGCACTGTTTAGTGTATGCACTTTTAGCTTGTGATAGTTTCATCTTACTGTAGATTTATGATTGCATAGCACCACCGGAAACTAATGAGATCTAGCTTCATGGAGATCTGTGTAATAGTTACACAGCAACAGAGGTAGAAAGAAGTCCAGAAGAATGGAGTTGGCTTCATGTTCACAGGAAGACCAAATCTTATGAAGACACATGCCAGGCACCTCCAACATCATCCTCACAGGCTAGGATGGGTCAAGACAAAAACAAAGGCATTCTGAATGTGTCTTAATAGTTGGCAAAACCTGTCTGGTCTTTATCATGAACTGGGTTTACTTCCACTTTAGTATTTCAAAGAGCTGCTTACATACCTCAATGGCAGAGCATTTGGGTATTTCAGCTTTCCAGGTAAGAATTATGATTACTAAACTCAGAATTACTTTCTCCTCCACAGTTAATCCAATGGAAGGAAATACATAGCTACAGTACAGCAGTCAACATCCCTAGAACGAACACCTCCTTCTAGGCTGGAGAGATGGCTCAGTTGGAAAGAGTGTTTGCATAAGCATGAGGACCTGTGGTGGTCTATTTTCAACAGGATTAGGTTTATAAATTGCAAAGTTACATATAAGCAGGGTGCCTATGTAGATGGCTATTTATCTAGGTCTCCTCTTATCCCCCAGTCAAACCAGAAGTTTATCTTAGGGTGAGAAATCACCCTGCCTACATGACCAAGTCCATGCATCTGGAGGGCCCTAAGTAACAGGATATTGGGGGAGACGGAAGCCAGCAGAAAACCCTTTATGGCAGGATGTGGATGTCAAAGGGGAAGTAAAGAAAGAATAAGGAAATATAAACAGGCAACTTCAAGGTAAGATTGTGAACTCACTTCAGCCAATGAAGAACTGGGGAAGGGCCTGTGTTTGCTGTAACTAACCTGCATTGGCCTGCACACTAAACACTTAAAAAAATATTTTGTTGATTCTTTGAGAATTTCATACAATGTATTTTATCATAATCAGAATTCTCCCTCGTCTCATCTCAGATCTACCCCCACCTTCTCAACACCACCAGTGCTTCATGTGTATCATTTAAAAAATTTTTTTAATTTATCTTTTATGTGTCTGAGTGTACTGTCTGCATGTAGGTTGGTGCACCCATGTCGTGCAATGCCATGGAGGTCAGAAGAGGGCATCGGATTCCCCTGGAACTGGAGTTAAAGACGGTTCTTAGTGAGGTCAGCATGGGGTGCTAGAGCAAACCCAGGTCCGGTACAAGAGCAGTTTCAGTGCTCTAACTGCGTGAGCCCCCCAGCCCCTAGTGACCATTTTTAAGGTTTATTAAGTCTAATTTGTGTTGTCCAAATCTCCTTGGGTGAAGTCATATTCCCTAGAGGCTGGCAACCACCCAGCATCACCCTTAAAAACTGACTCTCCCTCTTCCCAACAGTTACCAGTTGACAAAGTTCCTCATCTAAGGCGGGCCTTCTTGCCCACCTTTCCTTACATCCTGGGTTTTTGTCTGGATTGGGCTTGCTTAGGTCTTGGGCCTGCCTCACAAGCGAGATGGGTTCATATGTGCAAGTCTCCTGTTTCTGTACAGAAAACATGATTCCTTATATTCATCCACCATCTCTTGCTTTTATAATCTTTCTGTCATCTGCTGTGATCTCCTGAGACTAGGAGCAGAAGGTATAGGTTTTCTCATAGGCGGACACTCCACAGTCTTTTATTTTAAAGCCATATTTTAAATTGAGGGGTGCATTCGTACAACACCTTTTTCAAGACGGTTCCCTGTAGCCCCACGTTCCTGGAGCCACTCGTGGAACCAGGCGGGCCGGGAACCACAAAGATCTGGCCTGCCGCTGCCTCCAAAGTGCTAGGATTAAAGGCATGTGCCACCACCCACAATAAACATCTTAATTCTTAACGAATTAGACTCATTCCTCCTGCCCCCGACCCCAAACAGAGCTCATGCAATTCGCCATACACGTCTTCGCAGTTTAAAAAAATTTCCATTGCAGAAGACTGAATTTGGGCAGAAGTTACTGTTTCGCAGTGCTGTTGACCCAGCTTTTTTGTTGTGGTGTTGTTCCAATTTGTTGTTTTTTTTGTTTGTTTTGTTGTTTGTTGTTTGTTTGTTTTTTTTGGTCTTTTTGAGCAGGGTCTCCTTTGTCTCGTGGCTGTCCTGGAACTACTCTGTAGACCAGGCTGGCCTCAAACTCACAGAGATCCACGGCCTCTGCCTCCCAAGTGCGTAGGATTAAAGGCGTGTGCCACCACGCCCAACTTTATTTTTTTTTGTTATTTTTTTTTTAATGTACTGTCATGCAAGGTTTTTGTGCACCGTGTCGTGCATCCGCGGAGGTCAGAAGAGGCGTCAGATTCCCCTGGAACTGGAGTTCTGGAATTGGAGCTTCAGATGGTTCGGTCCACCATGTGGGTGCTAGGGATCAAACCCAGGTCCTCTGCAAGAGCGGACCGGTGCTCTCACCCGCTAGGACACCTCTCCAGACCCAGTATGTTGTTCCAATTTGTAATCAACCAAATATGCATATATGCATGCCACGATATGTCAAGATTATGACATCATAGGTTTTAGCAGCCTCAGCTTTTTATTTCTTTCTTTCTTTTTTTTTTTTTTTTTTTTTTTTTTTTTTACTGAAAGTTTTTTGTGTTTTCCTTAAGGAAGCATTAAAGTCCTCATTGGCAAGCCCAAACAACCATCAAGTAAATTTCATCATATTTATGTCAATAGCCTTTGTTTTTATCGTAATTTGTCCTTCACTTCTTATACCAAAGCATACATCTTGTTGGTTTAAGTACACTCTCACCAGAGATCACCAGGGCTAAGCCACTGGGCAAGTTGAATGTAATGAATTGTAGTAATAAATCTGTACACCATAACTGACTGGTTCATAAGAAAGAACATTTCTTTTTTTTAAGTTTTTATTGTGTGTGTATGTGTGTATGTGTGTGTGTGTGAGAGAGAGAGAGAGAGGGAGAGAGGGAGAGTTGTGTGTGCACACATGTATGTCTGTGTGCACCTGCAGGAGCTTGTGTCACTTTATTCCCTTGAGATAGGGTTTCTCATTGAACCTAGAGCTAGGCTGCCATCCAGGCAGCTGCAGTTATCCTCCTGTCTCTGGCCATGCGGGGCTTCTTACCTGGGTGCTAGGGATTCAAACTCGGGTCCTCATGCTGGTGCAGTAAACACGTACTGAACCATCTCCCCAGCGGAAAGGATTTTCATACACAAGCACGTTAGTCAATCTGAACCGATAGAGTGATATTAAAAGATGACTAAAGGCTGGGCGTGGTGGCACACGCCTTTAATCCTAGCACTTGGGAGGCAGGAGGCAGGCGGATCTCTGTGAGTTCAAGGCCTGCCTGGTCTACGAGTGAGTTCCAGGACAGCTGGGGCTCACGGGAGACCCTGTCTCAAAAGACAAAAATAATAATATAATAAATAAATAAATAAAAGATAAACCCGGGCATGGTGGCGCATGCCTTTAATCCTAGCACTTGGGAGGCAGAGGCAAGCGATCTTTATGAGTTCAAGGCCAGCCTGGTCCACAGAGTTAATTCCAGGTCAGCTGGGGCTACAGGGAGACCCTGTCCTTGAAAAGACAAAAAAAAAAAATGACTAATTGATGCTGCATTTGCCAATCACAATTTGCCATCTGCTTCCATGCTTATTTGTGCTACTGCCGAGCACACGGTAATGCCATATAATAAGGTCACCAGTCAGAGCATTCTCACACAGTTTCCATGAAGATTGACACGTGGCTCAGCTTCTTTACAGTGTCACCTGGTAATATTGAGTTCTCTATAGCCTTGATTTCCATCTGACAAGCAGATGTTTCAAACTTGGCTCACCATCTCACTAGTCTCAGAAGAATGGAAGCATTCATATATGGAAATAGTCTGTTCTTGCATCCACATTGTGATTAGAGCATCTATATGATATGTACCCAATTCCGTTTCTACTCTACAAAGTTGCCACATGAGAGATGTTTGAAAGTCTCTATGACAGACAGTACCACTGTAATAGAGATGCTGTCTGTCCCTTCCTGAGCTTCTATTCTGACAGTTTACCTAAACATACTGGCTTCCTGTGGCTCAGTGATGAGAGTTTTTATTCTGCATTTGTGTGTGTGTTTGTTGTGTGAATGTGTATGTGCACTCGCATCATGGTACATAGGTGGAGGTCAGAGGAGACTTTGGAGAGTTGGTTCTCTCCTACCATGTGGGTTCAAGGGTTGAACTCAGGTGAAGCTTGCCAGCAAGTGCCTTTACCTATTTTCTCTTCTTGGCCTCATCAGTGATATTTATAGAGAAATAACATACAATGGGAAAGAAGTAAAAAAAGCAATATATATACATAATATATGTATAATATAATATATTATATATATATAATATATATTTACATTTGGTCTTTTTCAAGACGGTCTCCTGTAGCCCAGCTGTCCTGGATTTGCTCTGTAGACCAGGCTGGCCTTGAACAATATATTTTAATGACCTAAGAATAATCGACAGTTTATGGTGGTCTGACTTAAGATTTTTGTATGGTAATATGGTGAGAAAGCAAATGTTCTTAGGAAAAAATGCTGTCAATCTAGGTCAGCAGCATTAGCCTCGCCTAGTTCAGGAACAATAAACCTGGTACTCAGGCCTGGCACAGTGGCACACTGCTAATTAATTAGGAGGCTAAGGCCAGGCTGAGCTGCATAGCAAGCCCTTGTCTCAAAAAAAACTTTACCCAATGAAACAATTTAAGCACCAGTTTTTACAACAAGACTTTCTTTTTTTTTTTTTTTTTTTCATTATTTCATTATTTAGAAAACAGACTTTCATTTGACCCACTGTAAGGTATTGGAAATGATCTGACCATAATATAGTCAGCTCTGCTCTCATGCACTGTTTAGTGTATGCATTTTTAGCTTGTGATAGTTTCATCTTACTGTAGATTTATGATTGCATAGCACCACCGGAAACTAATGAGATCTAGCTTCATGGAGATCTGTGTAATAGTTACACAGCAACAGAGGTAGAAAGAAGTCCAGAAGAATGGAGTTGGCTTCATGTTCACAGGAAGACCAAATCTTATGAAGACACATGCCAGGCACCTCCAACATCATCCTCACAGGCTAGGATGGGTCAAGACAAAAACAAAGGCATTCTGAATGTGTCTTAATAGTTGGCAAAACCTGTCTGGTCTTTATCATGAACTGGGTTTACTTCCACTTTAGTATTTCAAAGAGCTGCTTACATACCTCAATGGCAGAGCATTTGGGTATTTCAGCTTTCCAGGTAAGAATTATGATTACTAAACTCAGAATTACTTTCTCCTCCACAGTTAATCCAATGGAAGGAAATACATAGCTACAGTACAGCAGTCAACATCCCTAGAACGAACACCTCCTTCTAGGCTGGAGAGATGGCTCAGTTGAAAGAGTGTTTGCATAAGCATGAGGACCTGTGGTGGTCTATTTTCAACAGGATTAGGTTTATAAATTGCAAAGTTACATATAAGCAGGGTGCCTATGTAGATGGCTATTTATCTAGGTCTCCTCCTATCCCCCAGTCAAACCAGAAGTTTATCTTAGGGTGAGAAATCACCCTGCCTACATGACCAAGTCCATGCATCTGGAGGGCCCTAAGTAACAGGATATTGGGGGAGACGGAAGCCAGCAGAAAACCCTTTATGGCAGGATGTGGATGTCAAAGGGGAAGTAAAGAAAGAATAAGGAAATATAAACAGGCAACTTCAAGGTAAGATTGTGAACTCACTTCAGCCAATGAAGAACTGGGGAAGGGCCTGTGTTTGCTGTAACTAACCTGCATTGGCCTGCACACTAAACACTTAAAAAAATATTTTGTTGATTCTTTGAGAATTTGCATACATGTATTTTATCATAATCAGAATTGCTCCCTCGTCTCCATCTCAGATCTACCCCCACCTTCTCAACACCACCAGTGCTTCATGTGTATCATTTAAAAAATTTTTTTAATTTATCTTTTATTGTGTCTGAGTGTACTGTTGCATGTAGGTTGGTGCACCCATGTCTGTGCAACGCCATGGAGGTAGAAGAGGGCATCGGATTCCCTGGAACTGGAGTTCAGACGGTTCTTAGTCAGCATGTGGGTGCTAGGAATCAAACCCAGGTCCTGTACAAGAGCAGTCAGTGCTCTTAACTGCTGAGCCATCTCTCCAGCCCCTATGTACCATTTTTAAGGCTTATTAAGTCTAATTTGTGTTGTCCAAATTCTCTTGTGTGGAAGTTCATTCCCTAGAGGCTGGCAAACCTACCCAGCATCACACTCTTAAAAACTGACTCTCCCTCTCCCAACAGTTACCAGTTGACAATAGTTCCTCATCTAAGGCTGGGCCTTCTTGCCCACCTTTCCTTTACATCCTGGGTTTTTGTCTGGATTGGGCTTGCTTAGGTCTTGGGCCTGCCATCACAAGCGAGATGGGTTCATACGTGCAAGTCTCCTGTTTCTGTACAGAAAACATGATTCCTTATATTCATCCACCATCTCTTGCTTTTATAATCTTTCTGTCATCTGCTGTGATCTCCTGAGACTTAGGAGCAGAAGGTATAGGTTTCTCCATTAGGGCTGAGCACTCCACAGTCTTTTTTATTTTAAAGCCAATTTTTAAATTGAAGTTTGGTGCATTTCGTACAACATCCTTTTTTCAAGACAGGTTTCCCTGTAGCCCCAGCTGTCCTGGAGCTTCACTCTGGTAGAACCAGGCTGGCCTGGAACTCACAAAGATCTGCCTGCCTCTGCCTCCCAAGTGCTAGGATTAAAGGCATGTGCCACCACCCAGCTCAATAAACATTTCTTAATCGAATTTAGACTCATTCCTTCCTTGCCCCCCGACCCAAACAGAGCTCATGCATTTCGCCATACACGTCTTTTTCTCAGTTTTTAAAAAAATTTTTCCATGCAGAAGTTTACTGAATTGGGCAGAAGTTTACTGTTTCAGTCAGTTCTTTGACCCAGTCTTTTTTGTTGTTGTTGTTCCAATTTGTTTTTTTTTGTTGTTGTTGTTGTTTGTTTGTTTGTTTGTTTTGGTCTTTTTGAGACAGGGTCTCCCTGTAACTCTGGCTGTCCTGGAACTCACTCTGTAGACCAGGCTGGCCTCAAACTCACAGAGATCCACGTGCCTCTGCCTCCCAAGTGCTAGGATTAAAGGCGTGTGCCACCACGCCCAACATTTATTTATTTCTGTATGTGTATCAATGTACTGCTGCATGCAAGTTGTGTCATTCCACGTGTCGTGCAATGCCGCGGAGGTCAGAAGAGGGCGTCAGATTCCCCTGGAACTGGAGTTTCTGGAATTGGAGCTTCAGATGGTTCTCGGGCCCATGTGGGTGCTAGGGATCAAACCCAGGTCCTCTGCAAGAGCGGCCGGTGCTCTCAACCGCTAGGCCACCTCTCCAGACCCCAGTAGTTGTTCCAATTTGTATCACACCAAAATATGCATATATGCATGCCACACATATGTCAAGATTATGACATCATAGGTTTTAGCAGCCTCAGCTTTTTATTTTTTTTTTTCTTTATTAGGCTGAAAGATGTGTTTTCCTTAAGGAAGCATTCAAAGGCTCCTCATTGGCAAGCCCAAACAACCATCAATTCTGCCCTTGTGCTCCACACAGATCTTCCCTTCCCATGGTAAACAAATGAGGTCCAGTAAGTATTGCGTCCTGTCTTGATCTTCCTGTACTGGCCCCCATGATACAGCCTGGGTAGTCTAACAATAGCAGTCTATACTCCGAAGAGACTGAAACCCACTAGCTTGCTCAGTTACAAGCTAGATGTCTCAGCAGTCCCATCTGGCACTGAAAGTTTGGAGGAGTCTTGGAGAGACATGAATCTTCAGTCCATATTGGAAGGTTGAAAAACTTTGTCTTCTCCGTCTTTGAAGGATGGCAAAAGCGGTGGCAGCCACAGGGTAGATGCACTTGCCAGTAAGAATTGAAGACAGGCAAAACAACAGTGTTTATTTTTTATTGTTTATTTTAGTCTTTTTACTATGATCTCAAGTTTTATATCTGAAATACAGTTTCACAGGCCTTACTGATTATTATTTCTGGTTATACTTTCCTTTTGGATGCTTAAGGCTATACAGTTAGCTCAGATTAACCAAGGTTTATGTTTTCTCAAGGTCAGTTGAGGATGGGGTCCTCAGGGGTCATGTGGGTTTTGGGGGCAAGTGAGAGAGCCCCTGGCTCCTTTTGGCTTTTCATTTACCAGTTCCATCCACTTGAGGACAAAGTCAGGTCTTGCTAGACCAAGCTTCCTTTTTTGAAGCATGAGCAGACTTTCCCCTTTATAGACTGGACACTGGCTGAAATCTCATTAGTGGATCTCCAAGACCTCCCTGCATAGGAAGACTGGTGACTCACATTTGTAGGACATGTTAAGAGATGCCCCTATGCATAGTCCCCTGGGACTTAGTTGACCTCTGAGGGCAAGGAACAAAGTTATCCCTTAAGTCCCTCGGCCAAATTGGTATGGGCATTAAGTATGGTAGTTAAGCATACAGAAAGGCTAAGTTACACCATCCTTATGCTTTTAATTGCTGTATAATATTTTAAAAAATTCTTGGACAAAAGCTCAAGCAGCCTTGTATAAGAAATGCTATGAAGCACTCCCATATAATAAATACTGTGGTTAGACACAATGTCATGAAAAACAACTAGTTATTTTCCCATTCTTTTGATTTTTGTGCATACATACCCTCCACCCATATACCAAAAATTTCCAAGTCAGAACATAAATGGTAGCTTAATTCTAGAACCTGTTAAGGGATTCACAATATAAGAGCATGGTTGTTTTCAGATCCTGAAATTAACATTGCTCAGTTTGCTTTATAACTAGGTACTTGGTGCTAGTATCCACAGATGAGGGATACAATTCATCATTTGTTTTTCTGGGACTGTGTTACTTCACTTCACATAATATCTTCTAGTTCCATCCATTTACCTGCAAAGTTCATGATGTCATCTTTCTTTACCACTGCATTGTGGTAGATGTTCCACATTTTCTCTATCCACTCATAGGTTAAGGGACACTTGGGTTGGTTCCAGCTCTTTGCTATTGTGAAGAGAGCTGCAATAAATATGGCTGTGCATGTATCTCTGCAGTAGGATGCATCTTGTGGGTATATATCTGGGAATGGTATGACTGGGTCAGGTGGCAAGCTAATTTTGAGTCTTAAGGTTTCTCTACACTCCTTTCCATAGTGGTTGTATGAGTTTACATTCTCACCAGCAGTGGATGAGTGTTCCCCTTTCCCCACAACCTCTCCAGCATTTGGTATCATTTGTTTTCTTGAACCTAGCCAGTCTTATTGGAGTGACATGATATCTTAAAGTGGTTTTAATTTGCATTTCCTAAATTATTAGTGGTGTTGAACACTTTTTAAGATGTTTCTCAGCCATCTCTATTTCTTTACTTGTGAAGTTTTTATTCAGCTCTTTACTCCATCTTTCCAGGGAGTCATTTGTTTTCTTCTTTGTTTTTTGAGTAGTTTATATATTCTGGAAGTTAATGCTCTGTCAGATGTATCACTGGTGAAGGTGTTTTCTCTTCAGTTTCCTGATTGTTTCTTTTGCTGTACAGAAGCTTTTGAGTTTAATGAAGTCCCATTTGTCAATCATTCACCTTATTTCCTGCACAGCTGCTGTCTGATTTAGAAAGTCTTTTCCTACACCTATGTCTTCTAGGTTGCTGCCAACTTTTTTTTTCTACAAACTTCAGAGTTTCAGGTTTCACGTTGAGGTCTTTGATCCATTTGGAGTTGAATTTTGTATGGGGTGAATGGTAAAGGATTAATTTTATTTTTCTACAAGTGGTGATCCAGTTTTCCCAACACCATTTGCAGATGAAATTAAGTTTTTTTTCCAAGCCTGTGAAGAAAGTCTTTGGGATTTTAATTGGGATTGCATTGAATCTGTATATTAGTTTGGGTAGAATGGGCATTTATTTTTATTATATAATTTTTTCTAATCCATGACCATGGGAAGTCTTTCCATCTTCTGATCAATCTCCTTTCAGGGGTTTAAAATTTTTGTTGGAGAGATTGTTGTTGTCTTTTCTTAGGTTTGTTCCTAGGTATTTTATTGTTTTCCAGACTATTGTGAGTGGGAAGGTCTTGTATTCCTTCTTCAGGTGCTTGTTGTTGGTGTAAAGAAATGCTACTGATTTTTCTAGGTTAATTTTGTGTCCCACCAATTTACTGAAACTCTTTTTTTCATATATGTATATATACATATATATATATATACATATATATATATATATATTTGTACAAGATTATGTTACAAATCAAATCTAGACCCGTGTCCTCCTCCCTACTCCCCCACCCCACCAAAGCTCCTGCATTCTGCCAAACATGTTTTTCTTCTTTTTCTCAGTCTTTCTCAAAATTCTCGATATAGAAGTTGACTGTTTCAAGCAGAAGTTCATTTCAGTCAGTTCTTTGATGCAGTATTTTCTGTTGTTGTTGGTGGTGTTGTTCTTTCCAGTATGCACCACTCCCAACTACTTGGACAAAAGCTCAAGGAGCCCTGCACAAGAAATACGTACAACTAGGTAATTGGCGCTAGCATCCACAGATGAGGGACACCATTCGTCATTTGTTTTTCTGGGACTGTGTCACTTCAGTTAACATAATACTGAAACTCTTAGTAGTTTCTAGGAGTTTTCTGGTGGAGTTTTTAGCATCCTTTAGGTAAACTATCATATTGTCTGCAAAAAGGGATAGCATGACTTCATCTTTTCCAATTAGTACTCCTTTAATATTCTTTTCTTGCCCTAGCAAGTGTTTCAATTACTGAAGGCCATAAGAGAAAAACAACAAGTGACATATAAAGGAAAACCCATCAGAATTACAGCTGACTTTTCAGGGCAAATGATGAGAGCCGGAAGAACTTGGACCAAAGTATTCCCAGTACTGAATGACTATACATGCCAACTCAGATTACTATACCCAGCAAAAATGTCAATTATAGTTGAAGGAGAAGGAAAAATCTTTCATGATTTAAACAAGATGAAATAATTCATGTCCAGGAAACCAACCCTTCAGAAAATACTCTAAGAAATTCAAAAGTCAGAGGAAAGGAGCAACTATCTCCAAGCACCTAGAGAGCAATGAATAAAAGTATAACTGCAGAAATACAAACCTAGACCAACAATGCAAACAAAAAATAAGGTAAAAGGAAGCAGCTGGGGCTACAGGGAGACCCTGTATAGGAAAGACCAAAAAAATATTAATGTGCTAAATTCCCCAATCAAAAAACATAGGCTGGGAGAATGGATTAGGAAACAGAACCCATCTATATACTGTCTACAAGGAACTCATCTCACCCTCAAGGATAGGCACCAACTTAAAGTGAAAGGATGGAAAAATTATTCCAAGCAAATGGTATCAAAAAGCAAGCAGGAGTTGCTATTCTAATTTCAGACAAAATAGACTTCAAAGTAAAACTAATCAGAAGAGACAAGAAGGCCACTACATCCTTATCAAACGAACAATTAACTATGAAGATTTCACAATCATTTATATATGCACTAAACTCTGGTGCACTGAACTTTATAAACAAAATTCTACAGGACCACAAGGCAGAGATTAATCCCAGCACACTAATAGTGGGGGATTTTAGTACCCCATTGAGCCCATTAGATTGGTCAACTAGACAAGGAATAAACAGAGAGACATATGAAATGAACAATACCATACACAAAATGGACCTCACAGATATCTACCAAATATTACACCCAAACATCAGAGAATATACTTTCTACTCATCACTCCATGGAACATTCTCCAAAATTGACCATATGCTGGATACAGAAGAAAACCCTCTACAAATACAAATGATTGAAATAATTTCATGCATTCTATCAGACCACAGTGCAATAAAGTTCAATATCAACACCAGAATAAGCCTAACTAGCTCCAAGAACACATTGAGACTAAACACACTCCTGAATAATGAACGGGTCAAGGAAGAAATAAAGAAATAAAAATATTCCTGGAACTAAACAAAAATGATAATACAAGACAGCAAAACCTATGAGATATTTTAAAAGCAGTCCTAAGAGGAAAGTTTATAGCCCTCAGTGCCTACATTAGAAAGCAGAAAGAGGACAAATAGGGGCTGGAGAGATGGCCTAGCGGTTAAGAGCGCCGACCGCTCTTACAGAGGACCCGGGTTTGATCCCCAGCACCCACATGGCGGCTGAGAACCGTCTGAAGCTCCAATTCCAGGAGAACTCCAGTTCCAGGGGAATCCGAGACCCTCTTCTGAACTCCGCGGCGTTGCACGACACGGGTGCACAGACTTGCATGCAGACAGTACATTCATACACATACAGAAATAAATAAAATTAATAAAAAAAAAGAGGACAAATAAACAATACTGTGGCTAAAAACACTTGAGAGACAACCAGAGATGAACCCTAAACCCAACAGACAGGAATAAATCACAAAAATCAGAGGAGAAATCAATGAAATAGAAACAAATAAAACAATAAAAAGAATCAATGAATGAAAAAGCTGGTTCTTTGAAAGGATAAACAAAATATATAGACCCCCTAGCCCAGTTAGCCAAAAGAAAGAAAGAGCAACTCCAAACTAACAGTATCCATGATTAAAAGGGAAACATCACAACAGACAGAGAAAAGACCCAGACAATCATATGAGAATATTTTAAAAACCTATATTTGAAAACCTCAAAGAAATGGATGAATAGTTGAAATCCTGGAATTCACCAAAGCTTAACCAAGAAGAGATTGACAGCTTAAACAGACACATAATGAGGAAATTGAAAATATAATAGTAAAACTCCCAACTAAAAATAAGCCCAGGACCAGATGTTTTCATGGCAGAATTCTATAAATTCTATAAAACATTTTAAGAGGACTTGCAACCATTATTACTAAAATTGTTCAGAAGGATAAAAAACAGAGGAAAATCTCCCAAATTCCTCTAAGCCAAACCACTCTAATACCAAAATCAGGCAAAGATACAACCAAAAAAGAAAACTATACACCCATCTCATTAATAAACATAGATGTTTATTATATGTATCCTACAATAGACGAGCAAAGTTTTCAGATAACATTGACGTTGCTCAGTTTGCCATACAATTAGGTAATTGGTGCTAGCATCCACAGATGAGGGATACCATTTGCGTTTGTTTTTCTGGGACTGTGTTGCTTCACTCAGCATGATATCTTCTAGCTCCAACCATTTACCTGCAAAGCTCATGATGTCATCTTTCTTTACTGCTGCACAGAACTCCATTGTGTAGATGTACCTCATTTTCTCTATCCACTTGTCAGTTGAGGGGCATTTGGATTGGAGCTCATGCATTCTGCCAAACATGCTTTTCATCTCTTTCTCAGTCTTTCTCAATATTCTCCATGTGGAAGTTGAGTGTTTTGAGCAGAATTTCACTGTTTCAGTCAGTTCTTCAATGCAGTCCTTTCTGTTGTTGTTTCCAATATGCATCACTCCCAACTGCTTTGGACAAAAGCTCAAGGGGCTGTGCACAAGAAATACTTACAACTAGGTAATCGGCACTAGCATCCACAGATGAGGGATACTATTTGTCGTTTGTTTTTCTGGGACTGTGTTACTTCACTCAGCAATTATACATAAAACTATTAATGACATTTGGGTTCCCCAAAGTATTTGACTTCTCAGGACTAGTGTCTCGAAAGGACTGCATTCTGTATCTTGATAAAGCCATTTCACGTGTATTTCATTTTTTTTTTTAATAAAACAGTGTTCTGAGATTCAAAGTATTAAGTCAGGTCTCAGACTAAACTCTTACCTTCGAAATTAAATTATGTTAATGACAGTCAATTATTAGTGCAGTACTTTAAGGAGCTAGGGGAATTCAATTTGTTGAAGAAAGTTAAATGAGTATCTATTTAAACTCCAGGGAGTTGATCTTGTTAAATTGGATGTTTGAAAATACAAGTTTAAAATGATAATTAGAATAAGCAAATTTCCCTCTCACCACAGCTACCTTTTGGGAGATGAAATTGGCAGAATGTTTTCCTATCTTAAAATAACATAAACATTCAAGGACTAGAATGATGGTATAATAGAATGATAGTATAAGTGTGTGCTGAATGATTTGCTCTGATTATTCATTCCCCAAGGTCTCCAAAACTTTAAACAATCTCCCAGTATCCCCAGGGCAGATGCCATGCAACTCCTAAACATAGAAATTATACATCTCTAACTGTAACAGCCTTGTATTTTCCAGGGGGAAGCTATTATGAGAGAAAAAGCTAAGCTAATCAAATATTTCCACCCTGATACTTGAAGGTTTTTTTTTTTTCTTCTCACAACACAGATTGAAGTAAAACAACACAAGTTGCCACTTCTCCCAAAAGTGTTGTTTTTACTCTGCCCGTTCTTGATGGCTCAATGAGTCACTAGCGAAGGTGTTTTATGCTAGAGGTAAGTAAGTAAGAAAGACAAGAAGATCAAGCACATGCACAGCAAGGCAAGCCTTGTTCAGAAACCTCTGAAAATAGTGCCTGCAATTCACCACGGACAGAATCAGCCTGGAGGTGGTTAAACACATGCTTGACCTCAATCCCAGACCTACTGCAACAGAACTGCAGAATGCAGTTTCTGACATTCATATTTAGAAGTCTATGGAATAAGTTTTACTTGAAGATGGATGGGTGGTGTCCTCAGAGGACGTTAAAGTAGACAGTGAAAGCTGCACACAGGGCTCCATCTGCAATGATTTCAGAGCTTTTTGGCTCCAAAAGG
The DNA here is from genome assembly GCA_009823505.1 of Rhizomys pruinosus. Taxonomy (NCBI): domain Eukaryota; kingdom Metazoa; phylum Chordata; class Mammalia; order Rodentia; family Spalacidae; genus Rhizomys; species Rhizomys pruinosus. The sequence goes on along the minus strand of VZQC01013045.1, from coordinate 5,395,132 downwards.
TTGTATTTATCTAAAGAAAATTATGGATTCTTTCAAGATGCATAGTGTTTCTGTCCCCCTTTTTATTATCCTTTGCATTTATTTAAAAGATTGTTGGGGCTGGAGAGATGGTTCAGTGGTTAAGAGCACTGACTGCTCTTGCAGAGGACCTGGGTTCGATTCCCAGCACCCACATGGCAGCTAAGAACCATCTTTAACTCCAGTTCCAGGGGAATCTGACACCCTCTTCTGACCTTCGCAGCATTGCATGATATGGGTGCACCTACTTACATGCAGACAGTACACTCATACACATAAAATAATAAATAAAAATTTTAAAATGTTAAAAAATGATTGTTGGCCAAAATATTTTGCAGGCTTATTAAATCTCATCTATTAGTGATTCCCTGCTTAGCTGAATTTTGAAATCAAAATTGTGTATGTTTTTTAAAGCATGTTCTTATTTTTCTACTTTAAAATATGCATTCCTTCCCAAACACACCAAAATTTGAAGCTGACCTTAAAAACACCTAATGGGTTTTTATTTATACTGAACAGAATTAGATATATTTTTTGGTAAAATAATGTAAACTGATCATGAAAATTGAACTACATTTAAATTCTTACAAGAAATGTTATTAGTGTGTGGCATATTTTAATGAAGTATGTGGCCTGGTGCAAATTTAACATTTTGTTCTGCTCAATAGTTTGGACATTCATGCCACATCTTATTGGTGCCCCTTGACTTATTTGATGATCAACACCATCATGATCTTTTGAGATGCATCAGTTTTTCTTCAACCAAGTTCCTGAAATCCATTTTGACTTCCTATACTGCTCATTTTTACTGTTTGATAGTCATTTTCAGTGTGATAGCTCAAGGGAAGCTAACCCTCTTGTTATAATGGACCACATTTCTGTTTATTTCCTTCTTTATTTCCTCCTCTTGTCCTAATAATCTGGCTAGGATAACAACTATATTGAATAAAAATGGGGGAGTGGATACCCTTATCTTGTTCTTGAATTTAGGATGATGTTCTCCATTTAGGATAATGTTGGCTATAGGTTTGTGAAAGGCTATAGCACTTTTTTTTTTTTTTGACATTCCATATAAAGAGCCTACAGAGAGTTCTATCATTAACTGATGTTATATTTTATAAAAGGCCATATATTGAGATGATCATATGACTGCCTTCTTTGCAGACATTTATGTGATGTATTACACTGTTGCTTTAAATCTGTTGAATCATCACTGCATCTCTGAGAAAATAGGAGCAGGCCCCAACCTTACCTGAGGAAGAACTGACCACTGATTCAATTTTTGATTTTATGAATTTAGTTGGTATTTGTTGTAATGTAACTTTTTTTTTTTTTTTTTTTTTTTTTTTAGACAGGGTCTCCCTATAGCCCCAGCTGTCCTGGAACTCCCTCTGTAGACCAGGTTGGCCTTGAACTCACAAAGATCCGCCTGCCTCTGCCTCCCGAGTGCTAGGATTAAAGGCCTGCACCACCACACCTGGCTTGTAATGTAATTTTTTTAATCTCTAGTTTTAATACTTTGTGTCATCTGACTCTAGGTTAATTTGGTTAAAGAGTTTGTTCATCTTCTTTATCTTATCAAAAAACCACCTTTTCGTTCCATTGATTGTTTTATTTTTTTTATTTTTTTGTATGTGTCTGAATGTACTGTCCACATGCAGGTCTGTGCACCCGTGTCGTGCAATGCCGCGGAGGTCAGAAGAGGGCGTCGGATTCCCCTGGAACTGGAGTTCTCCTGGAATTGGAGTTACAGACGGTTCTCGGCCGCCATGTGGGTGCTGGGGATCGAACCCGGGTCCTCTGTAAGAGCAGTCGGCGCCCTTAACCGCTAGGCCATCTCTCCAGTCCATTGATTGTTTTTTATTCCTTTTTCCATTTTTGTTTCGTGTGTTTCTCATCTGATCTTAGTTCTTGGTGACTGCCACATTGCTCTTGAGTTTCTTAATCACTAAATTACTCATTTGAGATCTGTCAAATTTTATAATGTAGGCACCGAGAGCTATAAATTTTTCTTTTAGGACTGCCTTCATTTTATCACATAGGTTTGATATGTTCCGTCTAGATTATCATTAAATTCTAGAGTTATTTATTTATTTCTGGATTTCTTCAATAATCTATTCATCTGCCTGTAGTTTTCTTTTCAATGTTTGTGAGTGTGTTTGTTTCATGCAGTGTCTCTTGCTGCTTGTGTCTACCTGTCACCCACTGTGCTCTGCTAAAGTGCACTGAGCTCCTTCATTCTTCCTGTGCTTGTTGAGGCTTTCCCTGTGTTGTAGAATATTATCTATTTTAGAATATGTCCCATTGTCCTGTGGACAGCTGAGAAGAACATGTACTCTAGTGTTTGGGTGAAATGTTCTGAAAGACATCTTTTTTAAAAATTCCTTTTGCTCGATTACCTCCATTGTTTCTCTGTTTATATTCTTCTATCATTTGGTGTTAGTGGAGTATTGAAGTCACCTAATATTACTCTACTGGAGTTAATCTATGACTTAGTGCTTCATATGTTTTAGGAAATTGGGTGGACCTGATTTTGATGTGTGTAGTTTAAAATTAAAACATCCTCCTTGTGGATTATTCACTTGAAGTTAATTAAGAAAGTTCCCTTTCTTATCTCCTCTGAGTAGTCTGGATTGAAGTATTCTGGTCTGCATCTGTAATCTTTGAGGATGTGAATCACATTACTCCAAGAGCTCCCATGTTTAAATTCTCATTTCCAAGGAGAAATCTGCTGCTGTTCTAGTGAGACTGCCTTTACAGGTGACTCGGGCTTCTCTCTTGCAACTTCCAGTGCATGCTGGGAATCCAACTGAGCTCTTCTGAAAGAGTACTTCTTTCTTGTAGCCAGCGAGCAATCTCTGCAGTCTCAGTTTTACCTTTCATGTGAATTGGGGGCTCACAACTCGGGCCATGTGTGCTACTACACAACCTTGTTTCATAGCTTGAGGGTTCTGGGCATTAGATGGGCAGGGCTTTGGGGAGCCCAGAGCAGGAAGGTGTAGGGGAGAGAACTGTGTGGTCCTGTAAGGTTGGGAAGAGAGGATTTTGAATAGTCTCAAACAGGGTTCATCCAGAAGACCAAGGCTCAAGGTTTCTTGGAATGGTGGAAAGGCCTTGAAGCTTGGTAGCACTTTGGGGGAGTCTGGAGTAAGAAAGTACCAGAACAAGCACAGAATCCAGATGGGCTGCTGACAAGGTTTGACTGGTCCTAAGTAGAGATGAGTCAGGAGACTAGCCAGGATGTCTTTTGGGGTGGCTGGGAAGTCCCTGACTGGCAGGGGTCTTTGGGTTGTAACAAGCAGGGAGTGACCAGGAAATGAAAAATTAGTTTTGTTTATGGCAGTCTCTGTACCTGAAAGGGACCTGTGGGGTCTCTAGGCTTGGAAGGGGGGTTGCAGGATACCTGGCAGGTGGTGAGCATGAATGTGAAGGGGCCTGGAAAAGAGGCATGAGATACCATACAGGGAGCGGTACGTCACTGAAGGGTGCAGAACAGAGAAGCTGTGAGATAGAAGTGTGGGGTTAGCTTACCTGAACCTCTGGGTCTATGGGGAAGGTGAAGGGATTTTTGCCAGGTGTTGGGCAGTACCTTGGGGAGTCCAGAAGCAGAAGGCACCAGAAGAAATGTTTGAAATCCAGGACAGAAAGTGGTTGGGTATTTTAGAGTTCCTGAGTTGGGAGGGTTTGGTAAAGAAATGAATGGGAATCTCTTGCAGGCGTCTCTGCAGCTCTTGCGGCCTCGCGAAGGTGTCTGGAAAGTGTTGGGCAGTGCTTTGGTGAGTCCAGAGCAAGGAGAATATGTGCAGGGTCCCAAGCAGGAGGCAGGTATGGGTTCTCCAGAGATCCCAAACAGGTAGATGCTGGGAGTTGGAGCTGCGGGTCACACGGTGAAGTTTCAGGGTCTGGAGGCAAGGGAAACTGAATGGTGAGATTTTCTTTTTCTTGGTTAGTTTCGCCAAGAAGTTGTCAGTCTTGTTTATCTTTCAGTAGAACCCATCTTCTTTTCATTCCCTTGTTTATTTCCCTTTCATTAAGGTCTGCACTGATTTTTACTATTTCTTCTCTACTTTTTAGGAGTCTGTAATGATTTTGTTTTTCTAAGACTTTGGTTAGAAAAGTATAGAGTCAGGTTCGAGAATAAGACAATTGGGGGCAGGGAGAAGCATTAGCCAAAATGAACAGGGTATGAAAAAGTCATGTAGGTGCTTATCATCTAACAACAAAATAGAAATATAAATTATACAAAGAATAAAAATTTATAGGCTGGAGAGATGGCCTAGTGGTTAAGAGCACCGACTGCTCTTGCAGAGGACCTGGGTTTGATCCCCAGCACCCACATGGTGGCTGAAAAAAACCCGTCTTTAACTCCAGTTCCAGGGGAGTCCGACACCCTCTTCTGACCTCCGCAGCATTGCATGATATGGGTGCACCAACCTATATGCAGACAGTACACATACGAAAGTAAATTTAAACAATTTTTAAATATTTTATTTAATGCTTTTTGCCTGTATGAGTGTTTTCACTGCATTTACATAAGTTCAGCCATGAAGGTCAATGCCCATGAAGGTCAATGCCCATGAAGGTCAATGCCCATGAAGGTCAGATCATGGCAGTAGACTCCCTGGAACTGGAGTTACCACAGTTTTAAGCTGCCATCTCAGTGCTGGGAACCAAACTTGGATCCTCTGCAAGAGCAGCCATTGCTCTTAACCACTGAAACATCTCTCTAGCCCTAAAAAGAGTAAAGATATTTTTAAAGACTTTGAATGTATATATTCTTCATGGTTAGGAGAAGCTACTACTAGAAGCCATGAATTATTAATAAGCTCCCAGCGCCAACTGTGACAAGGCTCCAGAAGCTCTCAAAACAGCACAGACTTTTGCCTTTCCCCAGTAGAAGTAGATGATGAACCATAGGCCGAAGGCCCCAGATATCTTGGTTTCATGATACAGAAAAGCAAAACAGAATCAGAGCTGATGTTTAGCATTCACAGTTACAGAAGATACAAGGCAGGCTATTGAGGGGGAAAGACATTAGTGTCCTTGTTTTGCCGTCAACCCTATGACCTACAATATTCAGTGACTAGGCAAGATATGCCCACTTGTGCAGCACTGAAGCTTTACTGCTTATCTCTGACTGGATTTGAGGCTGGCTCCACATGAGGCAATCCATGTCTGGTATTGTTAACCCAGTCAAAAACTCATGGTGGGAGAGTTCATGGGTCATATAATAAGACCTTAATATGTTTGTTTAACTAAATTTGCATAGTATTGTCAAGCTGCATTCTAAATATTCATGTTTATGCCATAGACAGGTTTTACTTTCAGCCTTAATCAGAGAAACAGTTTGTTGTATTGAATAGAGATGAATGCAGAGACTCATGCTTGCAAAATGTGCAGAGAATGAGTGAAATGTGAGCACTCAGCCCTAAACAAGACACTTTTCCAATCCTCTTAAGCCTCGGGGGATATTGCAAAGGAGTGAATGGGGAAGAATCACAAACCCAGAGGACAGGGAGAAGGGCTTTGAGATGCCGCATCCAGGGCAGGACTCTTGCCATTGTCATCAGGTGCTTTGGGCAGCTATAGATGCTTATATGAGTCTGTACATGAATAAGAATACAAACCATCAGACCAGGATGGAGGAGGCGCTCAGGGGTCCTTATTCCATCCACATGGAACTATGTTCTACTGACATAGTCAACAAGAGGGGGAGTCATTTCCCTCAGCTGTGTTCCCATGGCGACCCTGCCAGGCCCCAGTGAATAGTTCTACTAACCCAGACTTCACACAGATACACTGGTTAAATTAAATGAATCATCAAAGAAAACCAAAGCCATGAATCTGGGAAGACAGCGGTGGTTGGAGGGTTGGTAGGGGTGGGAAGGAGATAAAAGTGTATGGAGGAAGAGTAATCAGAATGCATTAAACACCTATATGAAATTAGAAATGAGCTAAAGGAAAAAAAAACCTATAAAGAAGGTTCAAGGAATATGCTTAGGCCAGCCCTTTCTGAACTAAACACAGATAGCATAAGAACTAGCCTTAAGAGTCAACAAATGGGGCTGGAGAGATGGCCTAGCAGTTAAGAGCGCCGACCGCTCTTGCAGAGGACCCGGGTTCGATCCCCAGCACCCACATGGCGGCTGAGAACCGTCTGAAACTCCAGTTCCAGGAGAACTCCAGCTCCAGGGGAATCCGACACAGTCTTTTGACCTCCGCGGCGTTGCACGACACGGGTGCACAGACTTGCATGTGGACAGTGCATTCGTACACATACAGAAATAAATAAAATTAATAAAAAAAATTAAAAAAAGAGTCAACAAATGGATCTAAATGAAATTTAAACTCTATGAACAGCAAACAAACAAGACAAAATTAACAGTGAATATATATACATACATATATATAATTATATAGATATAGAGAGGAGAGAGAGAAGAGAAGAGAGAGGTTGCTTTTTCCATGTATATATAGTTTACTTTTCCCATATATATATATATATATATATATATATATATATATATATGAATATTGAACAGAATGGGAGAAAAAGCAACCTAAAGCTACTTTGAGAAATCATCTCATCCCAGTCAGAATGGTTATAATAAAAAAAAATCTTACAACTGGTAAAGATGAGAGGAAAGAAGAGCACTTGTTCACTTCTAGAGGGAATTAAAATTAGTACAGCCATTACGGAAATCTTTATGTGAGTTGCTCCCAAGATGAAAAATAAGACTGTTACATGATCCAGCTCTACAACTCCTGAGCATATGTCCACTGGACTCCAGATATTTCCACAGAGATGCTTGTGTGTCTGGATTCATTACACCTCTATGTGCTATACCAGGAATAGCAGGTGATCCTCCTACCCAGGTATTTGGTTTGGGAAAATTACTCCAGGGTGACTGTTGCTACAACATTGGAGTTTGACAGCATGAAATCAGTAAAGGAGCTCAGTGACAAGGACACCATGGTGGAAACTCACCAGAAAATGAAGAGGGGAGGGCAGTGGTGGCAGAGAGCAAAGTTGCCCCTAGATAGTCATAGCTAGTTGCTATGCTAATGCTGGGACTGAGTTACAATGCTGGGGGGGATTCATGGACAAAGCTTTAGATGTGGCTGAAGCTCTGGGAAACTGGGTGTGAGAACTCTGACACCAGTAAGAGGTCAGATAAGGACCAGATCTTATATGCAGGGTGTAAATCTGGATAGGGAGAGGGCAATTGTGAAAGGAGTCCTAGGATTACATCAAAGATACCACAGGGCCAAAAGCCCAGAGGACAGAACAAGAAGAAAGCAATGGCAGTGCAATTAGAAATGGTTTACCTTGCCAAGTGTGGCGGCACACGCCTTTAATCCTAGCACTTGGGAGGCAGAGGCAGGCGGATCTTTGTGAGTTCAAGGCCAGCCTGGTCTACAGAGTGAGTTCCAGGACAGCTGGGGCTACCTTTCCAGTAGTCAAGTTCAACACCAAATGTTATAAATCAGAGAGAGAAACAGTTTGAGGAAAGGAGATGCTATAAAATCACCATTCAGTGTTAGTTAACATTATGTTGCTATGATAAACTATCATGACCATACATAAAAAAAATAAATATCACGACCAAGCCAACTTACAGATTGAAGAATTTATTTTGGCTTACAGTTCCATCATGGTAGAGAGACATGGCCTGAGGTAGCCAGATCAGAAGGCTGGGAGTTCACATCCTCAATGGGGAACAAGAATCAGAGAGAGTAAACTAGAGTGGGATGAGGTGATGAACTGTCAAACCCACCACTAATGATGTGCTTCCACCAGCAAAGCCATACCTCCTAAACAGTCCATGATCCCAGCACCTCCAAAGTGCCACAAACTGGGGACAAAGTGCTTACTCCCTTGGAGGCTTCAGAGGAAGCTTTCTCATTCAAACTATCGCACCTTCAGAATGTGGGATAAAGCTACATGATCATGCAGGAATGGCATGGTACGGAAGAAGAGCTGGAAGAGAAATTAGGAAAGACATACTCTGATGCCAGAGGAGGTAGAAGAGGACTTGAAGTGAAAGAGTCTTATCTTCCAAAGCTGAGAGGAACTACACCAGTAGTGGGCCATGGGGGACCATTGAGAGAGAGCGACTATGGACAGCACGATGGGGTCATGGCAGAAGACTTAAGTCCCTTCTGCAAGAAAAGGACCATTTTCTGACTTGCATAACTTTTCAGGTGGTTCTGGGAAATACTCTGCCGCGTGCCTTAGGCTGGCCAATTCTAACTGTCAAGGAGCACAAACCATAAAATTATCCAGTTGCAAGGTTGCTTTTACCCATTACTTTGGCCGGCCACAACAGAGCCTGGTTTCTGGAAACGATGGCAGGGCAAGGGCACAGACTGATTCCTGTGAGGGGAGGGGTACTGGGTCTGTAATCTGTGGTTATCTTTATGGGGTCACTTTCCTTGAGCACAGGTGTAGAGTCTGTCTCTCCTCCATGTCCACTCTCCTGGTTGAAGCTGCCATGCCCATCTTTGTTCATTTGTGTGGGCATTGGTACAGCATCTTTGTTTGTGGAATCCCTCACTTGAGTGTGGATGCAGTCTTTCTGCAGCCATTGATGTGGCTGCAAGCTCAGGGTATAGCTACATGGGGTCTCCTGGGAACAAAGCTGGATTGTCTGTGTAGCCGCACAAGTGGGCACGAGTGCAGCTTATGGCTGTATGCCAGCACTCTTCTGGTAAGAAATTTAGACTTTGTTTCTGTGTAATCTTTCATGCTGGCTCAGGTGAGAGTCTGTTTTTGTTACGTAACTTTCTCAAGTGCACTTCAATGTTTGTCTCTGGACCATTTTGTTTTTCTTTTTTCTAAATATTTGAGTTGATGTCTTCCAAATAATAGAATCTGTGGTGTTTCACATTCTGTGCTGACTTTTGTATTATTTCACATCACTATGTGAGGTTCATGAGGAAGGCATTTGGTAGTATCACTATAGGTGTTGCCATTCAGTCCCTAAGTACTAGGTAGATCTGGGAATGCCTCTTTTTTTTTTTTTTTTTTTTTTTTTTTTTTTTTTTTTTTTTTTTTTTTTTTTT
>VZQC01013045.1:5227812-5385553 GCA_009823505.1 Rhizomys pruinosus | reverse complement strand
TTTCTTAGTTATAATTTCTGAAAAGAAAATAGGATTCAAAAATATGCATCAAATCCCATGAAGACATTGGGAAGCAAAATTCTCCAAAAAATGAAATCCTCAAGACAGACAAGATAATTTGTTGGACATAGTTGGAATTGGAAGTCTACATGATAGAGTTTTCTAATACCTACTTGGAAAATATGGAAGAGAAAAAAGATTAATTGATTCTCAAGTGAAACCTCCTCAAAGCACCTTTAATGTCACTATTCCTCAAACTGTAGATGAAGGGATTCAGCATAGGGGTGACCACAGTGTACATCACTTCAGCCATCAAATCCTTTCTGTGAGAAGATGACAGAGCTGAGCTAAGATACACACCAAGAGCTGTTCCATAAAACAGACAAACCACTGACAGATGAGACACACAGGTGGAAAAGGCTTTAAACTTCCCCTCTGAAGATGCAACTCTAAGAACAGAAGAAACAATTTTACAGTAAGAAGCCAGGATCCCCAAGATGGGGAAAAAACCAAATATAGCACCAGTCAGATATACAACAATGATGTGCATGAGAGAACCATAACAAGTTAGTTTAAGGAGTTTAGAAGGATCACAGAAGAAATTTGCAATCTCTACATCCTTGAAGTAAGGGAGTTGTAGAATAATCAAGTTGTGTAGCTGGGAGTCCAAAAGGCTGAGCAAAAACGAGACCAAAACCAAAGAGACACAGAGGCTGGGGTTCATGATGAGTTTGTAATGCAGTGGGTGACAGATGGCCACAAACCTGTCATAAGCCATCACACTCAGAAGCATGTCATCCATGCATCCAAAAATAGCAAAGAAAAACATCTGTGTGAGGCAGGCCACGTAGGAGATGTCTCTGCTGTGAGTTTGGATGTTCATGATCATCTTTGGGACTGTAGAAGAGATGAATCCAATGTCAGCCAGGGACAGGTTGCAGAGGAAGAAGTACATGGGGGTGTGGAGGCGGGAGTCAGAGCTGACAGCCAGGACGATAGCAGGTCTCCTAGTGACTGTGCCAGTAGTAGTGGACAGGAAGAGGCCAAAGTGACAAGGCTGAGAGATCTAGATGCGTCGCTAGAGCCAGGAGACAGAATTCTGACACATGTCTGAGTATCTGTGTTGTAGTTCCTTCCCTCTGAATGGAAGAAAGAAAAAAAAAAAAAACATATAGCTTGGAAAAATGAAACAAATAATCACCACATTGTGTATAGTTTTTACTTATTTTGTTTGGAGTTTTGAGAGTCTTGCCTTATAACCTAAATTAACCTTGAACTCAAAGCGATACTCTGTATCAGCCTCCCAAGTGCTGAGGTTAAAGAAGTGTAAATGGTATCATACTCATGTGCACAAGGATAACATTGGTTGGACTCAGTGGGTTACTTTTAGAAAAGGACATGAATTTGAGAGGTAGATGAGTTGGTATGGGGAACAGGGTGGAGTCCAGAGGAGACGATTGCATGGATATGACCAAAATACATTATGTACATGTATGAAATTTTTACAGAATAAATTTAAAATGCTAAGATGTTCCTGGCTCTGTCTCTCTCTCTCTCCACATACATGTATATTATATGTATATATTTCAAATATTCACAATTAAAGCATTCTGTGGGTTATAAACCTTTAATTTTACATTGCAATTAAGAAGACCAGCTTCTTGGATATCTTTCATTATTTGTTTCTGTGTTGTTCAGCAACAAGAGGAAATGAAAAGCAGTAAAAAAATAGCTATGCTTAATCTAATAAAATGTTGCAAATTCTCCTCCCTTGGAGGTTTTTTTTTTTTTTTTGGCATTTTTTGAGACAGGGTCTCCCTTTTAGTCCCAGCTGGCCTGGAACTCACAGAGATCCTCCTGCCTCTGCCTCCCAAATGCTAGGATTTTTAAATACAAATTATCAGAGTTAGGATTAAACACTAAGTGGTAATTTCTTATCCAAATCCATAGTCACATGTCAGAACCTAGGTATATGTTTCATTTTTACTCAATTTTCTGTTTTGGGGTCATCATGGATATAAATGGAATATATTCACTTTAATTTTTATCTCTTAAAAACAATTTCTTGAATGATATATGATAATTGTGTGTTATATATTTGTCAAAAATCAAGGGCTGGAGGGATGGCTCAGCAGTAAAGAGCACTGATTGCAGATGACCCAGTTTCAAACCTCAGCACTCATGTGGTGGCTAACAACCATTCATAACTCAAGTTCCTGGATCTATTGCCCTCTTCTGACCTCTGTGTGCATTGTATGATACCACTGGGCTTCCATACATAAAGGCAATACACCTATACACATGAACTAAAAAAATAACAGTGTGTCCTTGTGTTTACTCATGCGTGTCTGTGTAACATTCATCACACTATCGACTGTGCATGGTTTCCATAAAATTTTGTTAAATGTGCATAGTAGTGCAATACCACTGCAAATACACATTCTATGGTTTTCAATTATTTTTAAAAAGCATGTGGGATGGAGCACGTCAGCAGAACTGAAAGAGAAAAAGAGACAACAGAAAAAAAGGAAAGAAAGGAAGGAAGGAAGGAAGGAAAGGAAGGAAGAAAACTGATGCAGGATATTTTGCCTTTTCTACATTTTCTTCCCTGTGATTCAGTTCATCCAAAACCTAGGTTTCCATGAACCCTCATACAAGTAAATAATGAATTTTTGCATACATCCTTCCTGATCCATGAACTGAAATTCCTCTAATTCAACTTTCTGAATGCAACTCAGGTTAAATACTTTGCCTTCTCATGCTATAATTTGTTTTAGAATCCAAAAGAGAATGAGATCATTATAAGAAGAAATTTCCTCATCTTTAAAACAGAAAAATAAACATTATTCTAAAGATTATTTAAAGAAGACCTTCCAAAGTCTTAGAATTTGTGGAGCCTAGTTGTGACAAATTTCACATGCCAAAAGGAATGTAATATCCACTTACCATCCGACTCAAACGTACTTGATCTGCATATATGCATTTGATGTTCATGTCACTATACTCTAGCACAAGCATTAAATATTAATGTTTCACACTAGGCGCAGTGGTACACCTTTTTAATTCTATAACTCTGGAGGTGGAGGCAGGCATATCTCTGTGAGAATGAGGTTAGCCTGGTGGAGTTCCAGGTCAACTGGTGCTACCAGGAAACCTTGTCTCAAAATACCAAAAAGCATAGCAAAATAAGACAAAATTAATGTTTCAGAAAACTTCTTTATATTTGGAAATAAAGACACATTATTTTAATTATTAATAAGACACAGTGCCTAGACTAAATGTAAATATATAATAGAACTTTCTTTTAACCCAACATTTTATGGGCTGCTCTTGAAGAGGATCCCAGTTCAATCCCCAGCACCTACATGACAGGTTAGAATCATCTGTAATTCCAGTTCCACAGGATCCAACTGCCTCTTCTGACCTCTGCAGACATTCCACAACATGGGTGCACTTACATAGATGCACGCAATACACTCATACACATAAAATAAAAAAAATAAAATATTTTAAAAGCTGGCAGTTTATAGAAATTTTCATTGTTGTCTGTAAAACTTGGATTTGAAGTATCACCACATTATTCCAGGCTTCTGAACAAGTTTCTTTCAAGTTCAACTTCTGTCCATGTCAGTTTTTCCATATCACTGTTACTTATGTGTGTGGGGGCATGTTTTTGATAATTACATTAAATCACTTTAAATTTAGTAAAGTTGTCTACAACACATCATCTATATCTACGAAATGCTGTAATTTACACTGATATTTCTACCAACTACCTTAAGGTTTTAAGTGCTTGAGCTGATATTTGCTGAGGAAAGAATATCATTGAATTTGTTAATTAATTATAATGAAAGTCCCCAAATACTTGAAACTCATATCACACAATAGAAAATGTTCATATTTTATGTGTGTGGAGAGTTTCCTTGAGTCCAAACAATTTTATGTCTATTTTATTGGGTTTTGTGCATTTCATACAATAGATCTTAATCAAATTAATACCGGTACCCCATCCACAGACCCCAAAGAGACCCAACAGACTTCGCACATTCTGTCACATATATTAAGGCCCAGCTGGTCAAGCGTTTGTACCCAGATGTCCTTCTGTGCATGTTCATCCACTACATAGAGTCTGGTCAGCTTGTCTAGAGTCACTCCCTTAAAAAAGATCTCTTCTCGGGGCTGGAGAGATAGCCTAGCGGTTAAGAGTACCGACTGCTCTTGCAGAGGACCGGGGTTTGATCCCCAGCACCCACATGGCGGCTGAGAACGGTCTATAACTCCAATTGCAGGAGAACTCCAGTTCCAGGGGAATCCGACACCCTCTTCTGACCTCCGAGGCATTGCACAACACGGGTGCACAAATCTACATGCAGACAGTACATTTGTACGCATAAATAAGTAAATAAAATAAAATAAAATAAAATACAAAAAACGATCTCTTCTCCCTCACAAAGTAGTAATCAGTTGCCAATAGTTCCTCAGCTAAGGTTGGGTCATGCTGACCCTTTCCCTAGATCTATGCTGGATTTGTGTCTGACTGAGCCAGCCCGGGTCTCGTGCATGCTGACATCATTGTTGCAAGTTCATATGAGCAAGTTCCCAGGGGCCTGAGGGCCTTCGTTTCCTTATGTTCACGCACCAACTTTGGCTCTTACAATCTTTGCACTCCCTCTTCCACAATGGATCCTGAGTCCTGGGAGTTCTGGATAGGGACACACTTTCTGCATTGTCATGTTCTTTATTATTATTTTTTTTAATTTTATTTATTTCTGTATGTGTATGAATGTACTGTCTGCATGCAAGTTTGTGCACCCGTGTCGTGCAATGCCGCGGAGGTCAGAAGAGGGTGTCGGATTCCCCTGGAACTGGAGTTCTCCTGGAATTGGAGTTTCAGACGGTTCTTGGCCGCCATGTGGGTGCTGGGGATCGAACCCGGGTCCTCTGTAAGAGCGGTCGGTGCTCTTAACCGCTAGGCCATCTCTCCAGCCCCCTGTCATGTTCTTTAAATCTTGGGCAGTTGTAGCCTTCTGTGTACATCACAATCAGCTGATGAATTTTCAGTTTTACTGTTAGTTTATGGATTTAGTGTCCCAATTTAAAAAAAAGTTCTAGCGTATCCTTATTCTTAAAAAAACTGCAAACCACAATCCTGAGTTTAAAAGCCACACCTGGATTAACTGTCCTATAATACTGTTTGACTCATTATAATAGAGTACCTGAGAGGCCAGTTCCAGGGAAATACATCACAGTCTTTTGACCTGTCTAGGCACTGCATCACACAAGTGTATTTACATAATTGCAGGAAATAAATATACTCATACACATAAAATGAAAAAAATATTTTAAGAGAAAAAATTAATAGGGAACATAAAATTGGACATGGATTGGTGGCAAGGGGCATAGGGGGAATTCACAAATTTTCAATACAAAATCTAAATAAGTCTTCTGTGACCTGGAATATTACAGAGTGGTGTCAAAATAACATGAGGTATCTTTAGCTCCTAAGCATCCATTTATTGCCACCTTTGTTGTGACATACATTCTTGTTACTGTTAGGCAAATCCATTCAGAATGTTCAAATTTCCACCTAATTTCTATCAACTCAAAGATTAAGAATTTAAGCAGAAGGGGCTGGAGAGATGGCTCAGTGGTTAAGAGTGCCGACTGCTCTTGCAGTGGACCTGGGTTCGATTCCCAGCACCCACATGGCGGCTAAGAACCATCTTTAACTCCAGTTCCAGGGGAATCTGATGCCCTCTTCTGACCTCCGCAGCATTGCACAACACGGGTGTACCAACCTACATGCAGACAGAACACTCATACAAATAAAAAAAAAAAAAAAAAAAAAAAAAGATTTAAGCAGAAAAATCTGGTTTTGCCTATAGAACAGATTCTCTTTGCTTTGCTGTGACCAGACTACCTAAGGCTTCTAACAATGTACAGTATTTGAAAAAGTATCTTGATTTATTATTTTCTTTGTTTTATTTTCCTAAAATCTGTAAAAAAAAAAAAACAGTTACTGCATGAAAATGTATCTGGGATAATCTAAATTTACATCTCCATATCCGTGAGTATGTGAGAAGGACCAAGAAATTTGAATGGTGTCGGCCACAAAAAAAATGAAAAGAACTATGGGAATTTGGAGTAGATGGGCAGGAGTAGATATGGAAAGAGTTATCAGGAGGAGTAGAGGGTAAAAGTAATCAAAATATATTTTGTCCATGCATTAAATTTTCAAAACTTACTAAAAATGTTGTATTATAAAATAATAAAAGATTTTTCACTCATATTTGTTTTCCAGAACTGAAAATAAATGAGATATTCTACTTGAAATGCACAGTAATTGTGGGTAGGTAGGAAATTAAAAACATTCCAAGAAATGGGCACAATGATAAATTAACAGAATGTCTTGCTTGTTTGGTATGAAAATTAGCTTTATCATCAATGCTAATAATAATATGTAAATGTTAAATGTTTGATCACATGTGCCATTGTATATGTAGAGATTAGAGCACAACTCTATGGAGTCTGTTCTTTCCTTCCTCCTTTACATGGATTCTGGGGATTGAGCTGAGGTGATTGTATTTCTAGTTCCTTTCCTGGTTGAGCAAGTACACTAGTGCAAATGTACATTTTATTTTCTCCCAATTTCATGGAATAATCTTATCTCCATTACAAAAGGAAGGATTATAGTATGTTTCATTATCCCTTAGTTAATTTAGAAATCTACTCACTTGTTAATTAGAAATCTACTCACAAGTCAATGATGAGTCTCAGAGGTAATATATTTTCCAGTGCCATAGAAATAATAAATGGATCCTGAGTCATTTTAAATTTTCAGATTCTGGGCTGGAGGGATGGCCTAGTGGTTAAGAGCGCTGACTGCTCTTGCAGAGGACCCGGGTTCGATCCCCAGCACCCACATGGCGGCCGAGAACCGTCTGTAACTCCAATTCCAGGAGAACTCCAGTTCCAGGGGAATCCGAGACCCTCTTCTGACCTCCACGGCATTCACGGGTGCACAGACCTAAATGCAGACAGTACATTCATATGCATACAAAAATAAGTGTAAAAAAATTAAAAAAATTTCAGACTCTGCATCTAGTCTGCTAAACCTTTCGATTATTTTCAGTGCAACAACATTAAAAAAAAGCCTAATTCCAGAAATTCCTGGTTCTGCTGGCTACAAGTTCATCTTTACATTTAAAATGCTTTCAGGCTTCTTTTGAAGAAAGGAAAATAAGTCTCTTTTATAAACTCTATGAGATTCTTGTGAAGATGAAGAAGAATGTGGAATTCTGCAGGTGTATGCTGCAGTGATGCCAAGAGCAAGGGGTACTCCGTCATGATAGACCTTCTCCTTCTGTGATCATTGCCTGAAATGCCTGGCTGTGCTTGTTACAGTGGATCTAGTTAGTGCTACCCTTGGCTTGTCATGCTTTCTTCCAGGTCCCCATTATTGAAATAGAATACTGAGCCAAAGGTCTCTTTCTCAAATGCCAGGGTATAGGGGAATATTCAGTTGAGGGGAAAAGGAGCTAATGTGTCAGTGCCCTGCATCCATAAACAGATAGACCAATGTAATGTGATGTCACTGTTACTTCCCTAACAACTTACCACAGTTACATAAGAATATCCTATTTCATTTTCTTTAATTATGTGTATATTCATAACTATAAGGCAGAAAAATACATAGGAAATATTCTTAAGTACCAAGAATGTAGGAAGCCCTAAAATTATTCATGATGCTTTCTTTACTATCTATCATGCCCATCATCGTCACCCTTAGAGTGACAATAATCTTTTTGGAACACTTAGGAAGTAGTTTATAAGGACCCATATTTTGATATTATGGAAGACACAACTAGGCAAAGAATACTTAATGTGAGTGGGAAAAAAACTTCGAAAGATTTCAAGTACCCCTATTGAAACCCAAACTTGGGAGGAGCTGGAGGGTGACTGAGGGGAACAGAAATAATCTAAATACAATAATTATGTATGAAATTCTCAAAAAATATTTTAAAAATCTCATTGCTCAGGAATGGAATTTGCATATTGGTATACTTACATTCCAGTGTATCAACTGTGTGATATACTCTCACCTGATTCCTAAACAATTGTCTGATATCATGATGAGGAAACATGTCACCTGCATGGTATCTCTCTGTACTTACTCAGTTATACTGCTTATGTGCTCAGCCATGAAGTGCAATTCCACACACACTCCCTCACAAAATGTCCAAAATAAGACTGAGGTAAAGCCTGGACTTCAGTATTGAAGTGATTACAATATCAAATGGCAGTTTTAAGGTAAAGCACAAGGTGATAAATTGACACAGTTATAGAGCCATCTATACTAGTAACATCAGTATGAAAGGCTGGAGAGCAAGATGATTATTGACTAATATATAACCTTGGAAGCTCAAAGCACAGAGCTCCCAATTAGATGAATTGGTCTACGATAGCCCAATCTCTAAAGAATTTCTAGTATCAATTACAGGAAAATGAAAGGAGAAAATGAAGCCCACCAAAGATTTTAGGCATCTCCTACTCATGAACACATTTTGTGTGTAATTGATTTCTTTCATTTCAATACATTTTCAATAATCCATTCACTGTTCATGGTGTCTCAGAAGCCTGCTATTTTTTTCTTATATTTTTTCAAAACCAATTTTTATTGAAGTTTTGTGCATTTCATGAAACATTTTTATTGATATTTTGTGTATTTCATACATCGTTTTCAGTCCAATTTGAATACATTCCCCTCTCCCTGCCCCTCCCCCTAGTCCAGTTTATGCACTCTGCCATACATGTCTTGCATCTTTCTCTCAGTCTTTCCAAGGATTTTTTTCTGCAGAGGCTTATTGTTTTGGGCAGAATTTAACTGTGTTAGTCAGTTCTATGACCCAGTCCTTTTGTTGTTGTTGTTCCCTCCCCTTTGTATTACTCCAAAATATGCCTATATAAACAACACATATGTATCAAAATTATGACCTCCAGGAATAAACTGCATGTTATTTCCAAAATATGTTTGGGGGTTTACATTTTCCCTTTAATTTTATATTACTCTAAAATATGAATACATATCTTCCATTCATATACAGTAATTACAATATCTGAATATAAGTGGTAGTTCAATTCTAGAGCCCATTTGAGAGAGTCACATTAGTGTGAAAGTAACAGCAGTTACTTTCAGATCCAAAGAAATATAACAATAAAGTTGCTCAGCTTCCCTGTCAACTGGGGATTTGGTGTTAGCACCCACAAATGAGGAACACCATTTGTCTTTTGGGGGAGGAGGGGAACTGTTACTTCACTTAGCATAATGGCTTCAAGCTCAATCCATTTACCTGCAAAGTTCATAATGTCATCTTTCTTTACTGCTGCATAGAATTCCATTGTTTAGATGTACCACATTTTTATTATCCACTCATCAGTTGAGGGGCATTTGGGTTGGTTCCAGCTCTTCACTATTGTGAAGAGAGCTGCAATAAACATAGATGTGCATGTATATTTGCAGTAGGATGAGTCTTGTGGGTATATACCCAGGACTGGTATGACTGGGTCAGGTAGTAGGCTCAGTTTGAGTCTTTTAAGGTTTCTCCACACTGCTTTCCATAGTGGTTGTATAAGTTCACATTCCCACCAGCAGTAGATGAGAGTTCTCCTTTCCCCACAACCTCTCCAGCATTTGCTGTCTTTTGTTTTCTTGATCTTGGCCAGTCTTATTGGGGTGAAATGATAATTTAGACTGGTTTTAATTTGCATTTCCTAAATTATTAATGATGCTGAACACTTTTTAAGATGTTTCTCAGCCATCTTTACTTCCTTACTGGTGAAGTCTTTGTTCAGCTCTTTACTCCACCTTTACTCCATCTTTTGAGTAGGTCATTTGTTTTCTTCTTTGATTTTTAAGTATATATTCTGGATGTTAATGCTCTGTCAGATGTATCAGTGGTGAAGGTTTCCTCCCACTCTGTGAGTTTTCACTTCTTTGTTTCTTTCACTGTACAAAAGCTTTTGAGTTTGATGTGGTCCCATTTGTCAACTGTTTACATTATTTCCCCCACAGCTGCTGTTTGATTTAAAAAGTCTTTTCCTACACCTATGTCTTGTAGGTTGCTGCCAAATTTTTCTTCTATCACCTTCAAGGTTTCAGGTTTCATGTTGAGATCTTTGATCCACTTGGAGTTGATTTTTGTAAAGGTGAGAAGTTTCATTTAGTTCTTGTACAAATGGTGATGCAGTTTTGCCAACACCATTTGCTGAAGAGGCTATCTTTCCTCCATTGAGCTTTTTTGGCCCCTTTGTCGAAAATGAGGTGGCAGAAATTATATGAGCTCAAGTCTGGATCTTCAATTTTGTTCCATTGGTCAACAGGTCTGTTTTTGTGCCAGTACCAGGCTGTCTTTATGACTACACCCCTGTAATATACCCTGAAGTCTGGTAAAGTAATCCCCCTGTGCTGCCCATTTCACTCAAGGTTGCTATAGTTATTTGGGGTTCTCTGTTTTTCCATATGAATTTAAGGATTTTTTCCCAAGTCTGTGAAGAAGCTCATCAGGATTTTGATCAGGATTGCATTGAATCTGTATATTAATTTGGGTAGAATGGACATTTTTGCCATATTAATTTTTCCAATCCATGAGCATGGGAGGTCTTTCCATCTTTTGATGTAATCTTCAATCTCCTTCAGGGTTTTAAATTTTTTGTTGTAGAGGTCTTTGGTGTCTTTGGTTAGATTTATTCCCAGGTGTTTCATGTTTTTAGGCTATTGTGATTGGGAAGGTCTCCTTCTTTTCCTTCTCTAGTTGCTTATTGTTGGTGTAAAGAAAGGCTACAGATTTTTCTAGGTTAATTTTGTATCCTGCCACTTTACTGAAACCTTTAATCTTTTCTAGGAATTTTCTGATGGAGTATTTTTAGCATCTCTTAGGTATACTATCATATCATCTGCAAACAGGGAAAGTTTTACTTCTTTTCCTATTAGTGCTCCTTTAATTTCCCTTTCTTGCGTTATTGCCCTAGCAAGTGTTTCAAGCTCTATGTTGAAGAGGAGTGGCAATAGGGGTAGCTTTGCTGGGCTCCTGCCTTTAATGATTCGGAATGCTTCTAATTTTTCTCCATTTAGTATGATGTTGCCAGTGGGTTCGTTGTATATGGCTTTATTTATGTTGAGGAATGTTCCCTCCAGTCCAATTCCCTCTAGGAATTTAAGAAAGAAGGGATGTTGGATTTTGTCAAAGGCGTTTTCTGCATCAATTGAGATGATTGTGTAGTTTTGTCTTTCAGTCCATTCATGTATTTTATGATATTTATTGACTTACATATGTTGAACCATCCTTGCATCTCTGGTATGAATGTAAGTTGATCATGATGGATGATCTTTCTGATGTGGTTCTGTATGTGGTTTGCAAGTATTTTATTGAAAATTTTTGCATCTGTGTTCATTAATGAGATGGGTCTAGAGTTCTCATTTTTGGTTGTGTCTTTGCCTCATTTTGGTATTACAGTAATGCTGGCTTTAGAGAAGGAATTTGGGAGATTTCCCTCTGTATCCTGAACATCTTGAGTAGTAATGGTTGTAAATCCTCTTTAAATGTTTTATAGAATTCTGCTGTGAAACCATCTGGGTCTGGGCATTTTTTAGTTGGGAGTTTTTTTTTTTTTTTTTTNGGTTTCCAGTGTGCTCTGGAAGAGAATGTTCTCCAGTACTCCAGCAGCAAAAGAGCTAAAGCAGCAGAAAAACAAGCTGGAGCCCTTATTATAAAATTGTCTGATTTAATACGCAAATTTAATTCCCAGCAAAGAAGCGTGTCAGCAGTCAAAGTGAGAAAACTGGTGGAAAAAGGGTGGAACCCTGAAAACTGTGATGGAGATGTGTGGGAAAACAACAATGATATGATTGAAGGATTTTGAACCCCTCGGATTTCTAAAGGGATTTTCTTTAGTCTGCGGAAGTCTAATTCGTCTCCTGCAACCCTCAAAGCAGAGAATCCCACCCTCCAGAATCCGTCTTTCCACCTATGGCCTGAGGAGAACTAATGTCCCCACCGCCCCTCCAGTGAAGGAGCTAACGTCCCTCCAGGGACGCCAACATTGTTTGCATAGCTAGACCTATAGAACAAGATTGGGAAGGTTCTAGGGCGAAGCTCCTCATGGTGAGATGAGAAGTGGTGGTCCACGAGGAGGTAAACGCTGACCAGCCGCGCAAGCCCACTAAATGTTGAAATTTAATTGAGGTTTGCAGCGATTCATTGATGTGGAGAAGCTAATCAGGGAATGATGTGGTGGGGAATGGATTTGAAGCGGTGTGGGGTGGACAATAGTGGGGCGGAACGGAAGTGATATAATTGGAGATCATACTCGAGTTTACTGCGTATGAGGGCGAAACCCAGCTGATGTAGAGTTTACGTTAACATTGGAACATGCTCGAAACAGGTTACAAAAAGGTGTGTAAAAGTTGTGATTTGAATCGTTGCGACCTGATGTATTTATCTATGAACATGGACGTACTAACAAGCGAGTTAGCAGATCCTTTATGATATTGCCTTGGCTTAAGGTATTGATGACGAAGGTATGTTGTGAGGTCAGGATCGGGCATGCTCGAGATCGGGGATTCGGACGTGTAAAAACCAGACATCCTCTCCACAATATGGGGACGGTCAAGAGGACATGACTGTGTCACTGAAATAATTCATAAGATGGGAAAGTATGAGAGAGCACACCCGCAGAACCATTTGAAGTACTTTGTTTTTGCTCTATTTCTATCTATGCCAGATCTTACAGTTACAGAAGGTTTGTTTGTTCCCTTTCATAAATTCTGAATTACCATGTAAGTGGGGTCTTAATGCAGCAGGACCTCAGAGTAAGCGTAAGGTTGGCGCACATGATCGCCGCTAGACCGAAATTCAATGTGTTACGATAATTTATCAATAATGGGTGGCAAGAGGGCACAAACATGGCCATTAATGGCAAGTGACGCAAAATGATCCTTTGGTAACTGGCGTAATTAATCGAATGGGCCAGTTGCCCAGGCAATTACCCAAACTACATACAGG
Source organism: Rhizomys pruinosus (assembly GCA_009823505.1). Lineage (NCBI taxonomy): Eukaryota > Metazoa > Chordata > Mammalia > Rodentia > Spalacidae > Rhizomys > Rhizomys pruinosus. The sequence continues at coordinate 5,372,492 of VZQC01013045.1, read as the reverse complement.
AAAGCCTACCTGAGGTTTTTATTTGTTCTGTATATGCAGAAAAGCTCTAGAACGATTGACAGGAAGTCAACATTGGGTTTCAGGAGTAGCGAATCCCGCCCAGTTAACCAGATTCCAGACCTGAGACAGTTCACAAACCCATAACCCCTTGAATGAGGAGGGGTGGTCCAGGTTACCAATGAAGGAAGGACCCGCATGTTGTCACAGTACCAAAGAATTATGCTGTTTTCCTTCCTCTTGTCCTGCCCCAGAGGGACCTGAGGTCTTTAACTAGGGTAACTGTACACTCGGGGGACAGGGAAATAATCAACCAAGACTTTTTTGAGGCCTATTAGATACTGGTTCTAGGTTGACACTGATCCCAGGAGACCTAAAAAGCATTGTGGCCCTCTGTTTAAAGTAAGGGCCTATGGATGTCAGGTGATAAATGGAGTTTAGGCTGAAGTCTCTGAACTCTATACAGTTGGCCATCTGGGTCCTTTTATATTCTTCATTCTCTGTGTTATCTCTTCCAATGTTCAGAATAGTATCTATTATTGGGATCTTATTGATATTATATTATTGTAATATTGGCTTAATGATATCTCTCTCTTACCTATTGGTGCGTTTTCTCTCATTGGTATTGTATGGTGCTAAGTGTTTTGTGTTATTATTGTGCAATAGTGTTATCTCTATTTCGGGCTATTAGTTATGCTAGTATTTTTCTCTAGCCTATTTTGATATTAACTATATGACCTCTTAAAATGCTGTATTTCTGTATCTTCCTGGTATGGATTGGCTACTCTATTATGACTGCTCTTTGTGACCCTTATTCTAATTGTTTAGGCTTGAATCGTATGCTATGTGTTGTGTATCTCTCTCTATGCACTTCTCTATATATATCCACCCATGTCTCGTTCACAAATGACAATAGATGGATTTCTATGGATTATTTGTCTATATGATCTTATGTCTTATTATAACTCAACCAAAGTAGTGACACCAATTGACGCCACTGTACCAGATGTGGTATCCTTACTTGAGCAGATTAATTAGTCTCCTGGTACCTGGTATAACTATTGATCTGGCCAATGCTTTGTCTTCTCCAATACTGGTGCTCAAGTAAGGACCATCCAGAAAAAAATTTGGCTTTCAGATCGGAAGGCAACATGTATAACCTTATACCTGTTCGTTAACCCTCAAGGTAAAATGTTAACTCTCCGTACAGCCTGTGTGCATAACTTGAGGTTGAAACCGGATCTTTATTGCCTGACTCTTCCACAATATATCACACTGGTCCACTAATATTGATGATGTTATACTGACTGGACCCAGTGAACAAGAGGTATGCAGCTAGTCGTAAGACTTGTATGCATGAAAAGGAAGTGCATCATGAGAGATGGAAATAAATCCCAACAAATTCAAGGCGCCGTCTACACTCAAGTGATAGTTCTACTAGGGAGCTTCAGTGGTGTCGCAACATGCATAGACATCCTCTAAGTAAAGAAAAGTTGTTGCTGCCCTGGCACTCGCTCCACACGAAGAAAGAAGAGCAACCTTTGCGTGGGCCTTTTTGGAGATCTGGAGGTTATCACATTTCTCATTTGGGTGTGTTACTATGACCTATATATCAGGTGATTCAGAAGGCAGCAAATTTTGTGTGGGGCTTGGAACATGAAAAGTCTCTTCAACAGGTCCAGTCTGCGGTGCAGGCTGCTCTGGCCCTAGGGCTAAAGTACTAGATGGCAAGTACGACCACAATGGTCTTGAGGTATCAAGTGCAGAAGTATGACGCAGTGCTAATCCTGCGTGTTGGTGGCAGGCTGCCATCAGGGGAATGCGACAGTGGAGGACCCCTTGGAGATTCTTCTGGGAGCTAAAGGCTCGTACCGCGTTCATCTGCAACAACTAGTACTCCTCCTATTTTAAAGAGCAGATCTCAAGCACGCTTATGGGCGGTGTAGTGGCGCGACCAACTGAACATTTGACAATGGGCCGCAAAGTCACCTTGCGACCTGAGCTGCCCATCAAGAACTGGGTGTTATCTGACCCACCGACCAGACATCAAGTAGGCGATGTTGCCCACAGGCAACATCCATTGTGGACCTATCAAGTGCGAAGTGTAGCAGTAGTGATGACACGGGAGCCCACAAGGCAGGCCCTGTCCATGAGGGCACAAGCAAGTTATATGAAGTTGTCCAAATGCCTATTGTTCCCACTCCTTTTACAATGCTTCCTGTGTTTAAGCATGCACCTTTGGCTTCATGGAGTTTGCCCTGTTATCAGTTGACTGAGGAAGAGTAGACTAGGGCCTGGTGAACTCATGGTTCTGCACGCTATGCACGCACCACTCACCCAGACACGGTGGACAGCCACGCATGCATTACAGACTATTCTCTGAATACAAACCCTAAAGGACACTGGTGAAGGCAAGTCTTCACAGTGGACAGAACATTGGGCAGTGCAGCTATGGTTGTGCATTTTGCCCGGAAGGAGAAATGGCCAGAGGTTCGGATTATTAAGTGAATGGATATCAGACATTGTTAGGCTCGAAGCCAATGGATGATATCGGCTGGATGGTCAGGGATAGCTGTCGGAAGGACATCCGGACTGGAAATTGGTGAAGAAAGACATTTGTGGAGGTGATTGGATATCGGCTCTCATGAAGTGGTCACAAAGGATGTGAAATTACTTGTGTCTCATGTAAATGCATATCAAAAGGTGATCTCAGCAAAAGATGAGTTTAATAATCAAATACATTGGATGACTCATTCTGTGAATAGTCAGCATCTTTCCCCAGCTATCCATATTGTTGCTCAATGGGCCCATAAAAAACGTGGTCATGGTAGCAGAGATGGAAGTTATGCATGAGCTCGACAGCATGCACTTCCACTCACCAAGACTGACCTGGCTATAAGCTTGTGCCACGAAGTGCCAGATTTGAGGCCATAGCAGCAAGACCGAACAGTCTGAGCCCAGCCAATTAAATGGTGCTTATAGTCTGGGGTGACTCAAGCCAGACACACCTGGTGGCAGGTTGACTACACTTGACCACTTCCATCATGGAAATGGGAACAGTGTTTTGTCCTTGATACCAGGAATACGATACCTTATTCTGGCGGTTAAATGGATTTTGCCTTTTCCCTGCATGTCAATCGCTTATCTGCAAAACTAACACATCTAGGGACTTCAGAATGGCACTTATCGCCACCATTCATGGTATCCTCAAGGAATTGCATCTCTGAACAAAGGAACTCAACATTCACAGCCAAAAAGTTTGGTTGTGGGCCCCTCAATGGTCATGGTATCCACGTGGGGTGGCACTGACCATGGAGTCCCCCGGTCCACACCGAAGCCAAGCAGCACTGGCTTGTTGAGAGAACGAAATGATGGAATGCCTCTGTTGACAGGCACAATTACAAGTGGCCCAAATTATTAGCAAAGTCGCCACCCTGCTGACGGGAGTGGTGCAGAGGTTCCTCGCAGCAGCAGTATATCCTTGTGAATCATGCAGCCACTATAATGCGTAGACTGTTTCTCTCTCAATGCCGAATTTCCATATGGATCCCAGGAACGCAAAGGTGTGGAAGTGGGAGTGATTTCATTCATTATCACCCCTAGTGACCAAGTAGGGAAATTTTTGCTTCTGTAGACCACTTGGGACCTATGCAACGTGCTGGGTCCTAGATATTGGCGCTCCAATGGAGGGATTGCTTTTGCCAGGGGACACAGCAAATGTTCCATTGTACTGGAAGATAAGACTTCCCACTGGCCACTTTGGGCTTCTGATATCCTTAAGTCAACAGGCTATGGAAGGAATAATAGTATTAGGAGGGTGATTGATCCTGACAACCAGGGGAAATTGGACTGTTTCTCCCACACATACACGAGGGCCAGAAAGATTAATGTATGGAAAGCGAGGAGGAATGCTCGAGTAAAGGGGACCTCTGGTGCTAACCAATGAAGTCTAATGGAATATAAAGGTCAAAAGGACACCACCTACCCAACACCAGCCAAACAGAACACAGGGATACATAAATGGCCCAGACCCTTCAGGGTTGAAGGTATGGGTCATTCCTCTAGGAAAAGAGCCAAGACCTGAATAGGTGCTTGCTGATGGTGGATGAAATACGGAATGGGTACTTAAAGAAGGTAGTCATAAATATCAGTTGAGGCCACAGGACCAGTTGAAGAAACGTGGATTATAATAGATATTAACTTTTGTCCTATTTGTTAAGAATGTCGCCTTGTTACATATATATATATTAGTATAATAGTAATTTATATAATATAATATATATATATCTGTTAAGGCTGGATACTTAGTGTTGTTCCATTTTGAATGTGCAACTGAGATATGTGTTGTTTTGTCATATTTAAGGTTATTAGATATACGTGAAAGACTAAGTTCTTCTCAAGCGACTATTACACAACGATACCTAAGATATAGTGCTTTGCTTATTGCACACAAGATATCTTATAACATGTTAGGTGGAATTATGACCTGCCCATTGTCTTGCAGCTTCGACTAGTTAAAGCAAAACACTTAAGGAGGGCTATTTGATTGGCGTGGTCCAAGTTGACAGGGGTGACTTGTGAATGGTTAATCCTGGTGTCAATTTCACTGGGACTAAGGAAGAAATAAGAAGAAAAGGTGATCTTCGTGATTGGACCACCTCAACCTGGATGGCCCACCAAATGTGGGCCGTTAGCCTTCTGGGCCAGGGCAGTATTTAAAGTCCACAGCAGAGGGAGATAGTCCTTTTCTCTCCGGCTTGTGCTCTATCGATTCCTGGTGATCATCTGTCTTGCTGCTCGTGGATCAACTTTCAGAATCCCATGTACTGAGAACTGGCAAGATCCTCTGGAAACTCCATTCGGGCCGTTCAGCATGTAGGACGGTGTATATCTAAGTAATATTCGGCACCTGTGGATAAGTTCCCTTATTCTCAGCATTTCTCAGTTGGTGCATTGCTTACTGCTGGACTCTTGAGTTGTTGATGTTATTGCATTTTCATTAATATTGTATATACATATATATGTCCTGTCTATTATGTTTCTTCATGACCTCTAGATCTAATACTACTTGTGATTGTGGAAGTTCTCCTGTTTATACTTTCCTCTCTCTAGTTGCTTATTTGTTGGTGTTGATAAGGTTATTTAAGCTAACTGATTTTTCTTGAGGTTTCTTTTGTATCTCTCATGCCTTTAATTACTGATACTTTTTATATCATTTTATAAATGTTTTTATTCTAGAATATTATTATAAAAAAAAAAAAAAAAAAATTTATTTATTTTTATAATTATATTTTATATTCGTATGTGATGAATGTACTGTTGCATGTGAGTTTGTCACCCATGTTCGTGCATGCCACGGAGGTCAGAAGAGGGTGTCAGATTCCCCTGGAACTGGAGTTCTCCGGAAATGGAGTTACAGACGGTTCTAGCCGCCATGTGGGTGCTGGGGATCGAACCCGGGTCCTGTGTAGGAGCGGTCGGTGCTCCCAACCACTAGGCATCTCTCCACCCAATTATTATTTTCTATGTGTATGAATGTCAGCTGGTCATTGCTGGTTTTGTGCACCCCGTGTTGTGCGTGGGTTGTTCCTGATGGCTGAATTGTCACGTTCTAGCCGAGTCGGAGCAACCGAGATCAGAGGTTCATTCCGACTGGTCTCTGAATGAGCAGCTTGGTGCTCTTAAACGCTAAGCTATCTCTCCAGCCACTTTTAATAATTCTAAGTATTTTTTGGTGAGTTTTTAAAGCACCTTATAGTAAACATCTATCGTCTGCAAAAGGCGGGATAGTTCATTCCTCTTTTCCATTGCTATTCCTTTAATTTCTCTTTCTCCCTTTATTAGTGTGCTAGCAAGTATTTCAAGCACTATATTGAAGAGGTAATGGAGATAGTGGATACCGCAGCCCGTTGGTGCAATGTTCTTTTTTAACCTGACTTTAAGGGGAATGCCTCACACTTTTTCCTTTTGAGGATGAATGTTGGCTGTGGGTTTCTTGTATATGGATTGATTACCTTGAGGAAACTGATCCTTCCCGTCCCATTGTTCCTCTAGACTCTTAACGCATGGAGGAAATTCTGGATTTTGCAAAGGAGCGTTTTTTCTGCATCAATTGAGATAATCAGGTGGTTTTTGTCTATTTTAGTCCATTAATATGTTTTATATTCTATTGATTTAGCATATTTGACACATCCTCATCTCTGATTGCAATCAAGCCTCTGGTCATGATGGATGATCTTTTTGATGTGGGTGTGTATGCAATTTGCAAGTATTTTGTTGAGAATTTTTGCAACTGTGTTCATTAATGAGATGGGTCTATAGTTTTCTTTCTTTGTGTCTTTGCCAGGTTTTTGTATTAGAGTGATGCTGGCTTCATAGAAGGAATTTGGGATATTTCCCTCTGTTTGTATACTTCTGAAAAGTTTGAGTAGTAATGGTTGTAATACCTCTTTAAAGGTTTTATAGAATTCTGCTGTGAAACCATCTGGCCTGGGCTTTTTGTTTAGTTGGGAGGCTTTTTATTACATTTTCAATTTCCTCAAGTATTATGGGTCTGTTTAAGTGGTTGGTCTCTTCTTGGTTAAGCTTTGTCTAATCCCAGGATTTCAGATATTCATCCATTTCTCTTAGGTTTCAAATTTAGTAGAGTATAGGTTTTTGAAGTATTCTTGTGTGATTGTCAGAATCTTTTCTTTGTCTTTTGTGATGTTTCCCCTTTCATCAGGGATGCTAATGATTTGGAGTTGATCTTTCTTTCTTTTGGTTAACTGGGCTAGAGTTCTGTGTATTTTGTTTATCTTTTCAATGAACCAGCTTTTGGATTCATTGATTTTTTAATATTGTTTTCTTTGTTTCTATTTCATTGATTTCTGTTCTGATTTTTATTATTTCTTCCTGTCTGTTGGGTTTAGGGTTCATTTGTTGTCTCTCAAGTGTTTTTAGCTGCAGTGTTAGATCATTTATTTGTTCTCTTTCTGTTTTTTTGTTTTGTTTTGTTTTGTTTTGTTTTTTTAATGTGGGCACTTAGGGCTATAAACTTCCCTCTTAGGACCAACTTTAATATATCCCATAGGTTTGGTCGTGTTGTACTTTCATTTTCCTATAGTTCCAGGGATGGTTTTATTTCATTCTTTATTTATTCCCTGACCCACTCACTGTTCAGGATTGTGTTGTTTAATCTCCATGTGCTTGTATAGTTGGCAGGGCTTACGCTGGTGTTAATATTGATCTTTATTGCATTGTGCTCTGATAGAATGCATGGGAAAATTTCAATCCTTTTGTATCTGTTGACATTTCTTTTGTGTCCCAGTATGTGGTTGATTTTGGAGAATGTTCCATGGGGAACTGAGTAGAAAGTATATTCTCTGGTCTTTGGGTGGAATATTCTGTAGATGTCTGTGAGGTCTATTTGTTGTATTTTATTGTTCAGTTCTCATGTCTCTCTGTTTATTTTTGTCAAGTTGAACTATTCAGGGGTATCAGTGGGTTATTGAAGTCCGCCACTATTGGTGTGCTGTGATTAATCTGTGTCTTGAGGTCTTGAAGGATTGTGTTTATAAAGTTCAGTGCATCAGAGTTTGGTGCATAAACATTTAAGACTGTGAAATCTTTCTGGTTAATTGTTCCATTGATAAGGATATAATAGCCCTCTTTGTCTTTTCTGATTTATTTTACTCTGAGATCTATTTTGACTGATATTAGAACAGCCACCCCTGCTTGCTTTTTGGTACCATTTGATTGGAATAGTTTTTTCCATCCTTTCTCTCTAAGGTGGTGTCTGTCCTTGAGGGTGAGATGGATTTCTTGTAGGCAGCATATAGATGGATTCTGTTTCCTAATTCATTCTCCTATTCTATATCTTTTGATTGGGGAATTTAGACCATTAACATTTAAGGTTATTATTGAGAGATGTGTGTTGTTTCCTTTCAACTTATTTTTTGTTTGCATTCTTGGTCTAGGTATTTATTTACTCTGTTATGATTTTGGTAATTTTTCTCTTGGGTTGCTTAAGGATAGTTGCTCCTTTCCTCTGTTCTTTGTATTGTTTCAAGTATTTTCTGAATTGTTTTTTTTACACGTGTTCTTTCATTTTGTTTATGTCATGAAAGTTTTTTTTTCTTCCTCCTTCAACTATGATTGACATTTTTGCTGGAATCAGTAATCTGTGTTGGCATCTAAAGTCATTTATCATTGGGAATTCTTTGGTCCATGTTCTTCTGGCTTTCATAGTTTGCACTGAGAAGTCAGCTGTGATTCTGATGCATCTTTCCCTTATATGTAACTTGTTTTACTATTGTGGCTTTCATTATTTTGTCCTTGTTTTGAGCATCTAGTGTTTTAACTATGATATGACATTGTATTTTTTTCAGTTTGGGGAAATTTTCTTCTATTATTCTGTTGAAGATCTAATCAATACTTTTCTCTTGAGATTTTTCTCCTTCCTCTATACCTGTGATGCAGAGGTATAATGCACGTTGACTGGGCTAGAGTTCTGTGTATTTTGTTTATCTTTTCAAAGAACCAACTTTTGGATTCATTGATTTTTTAAAATATTGTTTTCTTTGTTTCTATTTCATTGATTTCTGTTCTGATTTTTGTTATTTCTTCTTGTCCGTTGGGTTTAGGGTTCATTTGTTGTCTCTCAAGTGTTTTTAGCTGCAGTGTTAGATCATTTATTTGTTCTCTTTCTGATTTTTGCTTTGTTTTGTTTTGTTTTGTTTGATGCAAGAAATGTCCCACATTTCCTGGTTGTTCCACTCTTGGGTTTTTTAAAATTTTTCATAATCTTTACTCGATGTTTCTAGCTGCACTGTGTTATCCGTAGCTCTGATATTCTTTTTTCTGCTTCATCCATTCTATTTCTGAGGCTTTTTCCCATCCTTTCCTGCTGATTGGATGAATGTTCAATTTCCTTTTTTATTTCATCCTGTGATTTCTTCAGTATTTCCACTTCCTTTTGGAGCTTTTCATTCTCGTCTTGTAGCTCCTTGCTTTGCTGGTCAGTTTCTTTTTTCCTTTCAGCCTGAGATCTTTTCAATGTTTCCACTTCCTTCCAGAGTTTTTCATTCTCTTTCTCTAGTTCTTATCTGAATTTGTATTTCTCTTCCTCTAGTTCTATTTGGTGTTTGTATTTCTCTTCCTCTAGTTCTTTTCAGAGTTTGTCAATCTCTCCTTTTAGTTCTTTCTGGAATTTATCATTCTTTCCTTGTAGTTCCTTCATGAGTTTTTCATTCTCTCCCTTTATTTCTCTGATTTGTTCTTTATAGTCTTTGGTTTCTTTGAATATGTCTGCAATTGTTCTTCTAAGGTTGGTGCCTTGGTTTCCTTCTAGGAAGAATTCATAGTTGGGATCTTCTACAGGATTGGTTGAGTTCAGTGGGGATTTATTTTGAGCTTTTCCCATATTGTTGTTTTTCCGTTGTGTCTTTTGCGTGTGTATTTGTTGTTATTGTCCCCCCCCCCCTTTGTTTATTTGTTTGCCTCTGTTGCTCATCTCAAATGTTAATGTGGAGGACTTGTTGGTCACTCAGTTTGCGTCCCGCTGGTTTCTTCCGCGTTTTGGCTATGCAGCCTTGAATCACTGACACTGATGGATCCTCCCGACCATAATAAATCACAGCACCAGCAATTTATACTTTCCACCACAGTATCAGTAAATTGATCCGGGATGGGGAGGCTTGTAAACACTTTGGACCACGTGCCAGACCCCACCTGTGCAACTGGGTAAGGAGTGTGTGTGCCCCTGGCTGACCTTCTCTCCATGCACACAGTTCCTCTCTTTGGTTCTAGCATTGGTCGGCAGGTGCTAGTGTGGGGTGCTAAAGACCTGCACACCAGAAACCCACGTGAGCAAGTGGGAATGGGGTGTGTGCCCTCCCTGGCTGTCCTTATATCCATGTCAAAATCTTGTTTCTTGGTATCATGTAAACCTCTGCAGAGAAAAACTTTAAAAAGACTGAGAAAAAGAGAGAAGACATGTATGGCAGAATGCATGAACTGGGGTGGGGTGGGGACATGGAAAAGGGAATGTGTCTAAATTGGACTGAGAAATGATGTATGAATACAAAAACATCAATAAAATATTTTATTAAAAAAACCCTATCAGCCAGGTGTGGTGACATACACCTTTAATCATAGCACTTGGGAGGCAGAGGCAGGTGGATGTTTGTGAGTTCAAGGCCAGCATGGCCTACAGAGTGAGTTATAGGACAGCTAGGGTTAGAGGGAGACCCTCTCTCGAAAAGACCAAAAAATATCAATCCAGGAAACATTTAAGCAGAAAATATATACTAGTATTTACAAGTTGATTATTAAATTTATGATTTTGTCCTTCAAGTGACACTGTACTGAAGGATTTCTATGCATTGAAATGACATTTCCTAAACAAGACAATACATTACATTTGGTGGGGAGCAGAGTGGTGAGATACAGAGAGGCAAGGAGATCTAAGTACCATCAAACTATACTGAACTACTGAACATTCAATAAAAATAAAAAATAATTTTATTACATTTTTATTTGGTATGTAACTGTTTCCACATGAATACTAAGATTGTCTGTTAAGGTTAGGAAACAACTTGGGGGAGTTCTCACCTTCAACCATATTGATCTAGAGGACTCAATTCTACTCATAAGATTTGGTTATAAATGCCTTTACTAGCTGTGAAATTTTGCCATTATATATGCTACCTTAAAAATCATTCCACCCTCCCAGAAATCTCTAATCTATTACTACTCACACCAGTGAAGAAATGGTTCATGTGAGTTCCAGAGGTCACTGGTACTCTGACTCCTGTTACCAAAAATTATTACTGTCTACTCTTGCAAGCCATGTAAATAAAATCAAAGGACATGTGTCATTACATGTCTGGCTTTTTGATAAGTGAATTATTTGTGAAATCCATTCTTATGTGTATATTAGTAAAATTTTTGTTTTTAATTTTTTTTTTCATTTCAAGTAACAGAATTACATTTTCCTCATATTTATACTTGAGTCTTTGGAGTGAAAAGAAAACCAGGATTATTTTCTTGCAGGTTAACCTCATATACTTCCTCCTTGCACTCCTGGACATTTATGTATATATTTTCAAACTTCTCTGCTATTTTATCACAGTCAGCTTAAGGTTTTATTTTCCATTAGCTCCATTACCAGGAATCAGTTCTCTCCCTGCATCTGTTTTAACACCACCAAGCTCCATCAATTTCCAAATGAAAGACTATTTTTATTCCTTTGATTATTTATCTTGAGTCTTCTCCTACTCTGCACTTTATTTATCACAACAACTTTACCTTATGACATCATAGAAAAATTCTCAATTAAGTTTGAAGTACAGACATCATAGAAAACAAATCAGTTATATTATGCTCCATAATAAAAATCAAACTTATGTCAAGTCTGTGAAGAATATGGTGGTTGATAATACATATGGACAAAATCCACAAATTTAACTAAGTGATTTTGGAGCACAACTCACAAGTAATAAACCATTTTTTAAAAATCCATTACCACAAATTCAATTTCAGAATCCCAAAGGCCCTTACTACAGGGTAATTTAAAAAAAATAATAAATGTTTCGGATGAACTCTCTAAACAACTTATTTTAATTGGAGGACATTACCCTGAGGAACTTTGAAACCACATTGAGGAGCTCCAGACTCTGAACACACCATTCACAGAGGAAACTGCAATTAATTCCTTTCTTCCTGGAGGCACTACTTAATATGTCAATGAAGGAAATGTCTCCCAACGAGAGGGTGGAAATGGGAGGAAAGTGGCCATCTGAACTCTGCTACACTTTTTTTCTTAAATATACTGTATCTTTTATTCTACCCACATTTCTCAATTTAAAGAGGAATATCAGGTTAATAGATTTTAATAGCTGTCTTGCTCTACCAGTATGTATAATGAACAGGCGAAAGACTCCATAAGACCAGCTGACTGATTGATTTTTGTATCACCAGGGAGCTGCACAAAACCGAAGTCATTATTTTCTTCTCTATTCATTGGCATTAACTCACAGACAGGATAACAAAGCAAAATTTGTAAAATTTCTTAAGTGTTTCACATAGAATGATTTGTGAGAAAGTAATTTTCTTAAAATATATCTACAGCATTAGATAAGCCTTCTGGAATAAGATAATCAGCCAAGATAATTACATAGTGATAACTTCATTCATTGAGCAATTATTATACATGACCATGTGTGATTTAGTTTTCTCTACATTTGCCCACCTCTAGCTTCCTTTCCTTTATTTTGTGCCTAGCATAAGCTGTTTTGCCCTGTGTTCCACAGTTCTTAGATTTCTGAGTTGTTGTGGTTATTTGTCACCTCTTTCAAGTATCCATGCATTCCTTCTTTTTTCATGATGTGGACACTGCCTAGTATCTAACTATTGTTTATGAACTTTCTATAGAGCTAAAAGCCTTTCCCTCCTTATTTCACGTTTTTGTCACACCAGGTTTTGTTTTCATCGAGACAAAAATCTTTGATAGGTTATCAAGATAAATTCACTCCTTGGAAAGACTACCATGGTTGTTATATCTTTATATTCTGTTTTCTCTTACTGTTTTTCTTAGTTCCTCTATGCTTATGTAGCATGAACTGGGTAATGTTTCAATGGTCATCTCCATCTTTGACATTTTGCTCCAACAGTTTCTTTATTCTGAAATCACTACTATGCTCGTTTGAGTTGCTTCTGTCAGTGGAATGGAGGCAAAGGTCCATGCTTTTAACTTCAATAGCCTGAAGTAAACTGAGATAATGACGAGTCCTTGGCTTTGAGAAATGGAAAGATTTTTAAGACAATACCGTATTAAGCCAAGTTAAAGTTTATTAAAATAGAAGTACATTCAGGGAAAAATTAAAGACACATCCAAGTGTGAGTGTGGGCTTCTTATTGGAGGATAATAAATAATATCTTTTTATTTTTTTTATTTTTCGTAATTAAATGTCTCACCATTATCCATATATGCAATTTGGTTGACTCTCGAATTACATGCAAAATGTTGCAAAGCAATTCTCTCTTGTGGCATTTTCTATGCAAAGCCACATTATAGTGATCCTAAAATAAAAGAAGCCTAGCTCTTGGGATCCATTTCTGCCACTAGTGAACCCAAAGTGTTGAACACCTGTTCCTTCAGAATTTTTTCTTAAGTGTTCAATAGCAGCCCATTTTTTCAGTTGAAATATCATATGCATCATTAAATGGAGAATTGGAACTTCGGACCTTATATTGTCAGAAAATTTGGCTCTTTCTCATCTCTAGTCTTTGACCAACACACACATACACACCATAAACAGATGTTACCAATTATCTCATGTATTCAATTAGATAAGTACCATTTGCAGTGATTTGAGATTTAATATATACATAAACACATTCATATATGTGTTTGTGTATATATTACGCAAGGCAAGGAAGGGTAATTGATTATAAAAGATAAGATGGCTTTTAAGCAAAACTCAAAACTTGCTGGGTTTTTCTACAATATAAAGAATAGGTAAAAATAATTTGTTCAGATTATATCTGTAAAGTCAGTATTTCCTACAGTTTTTCTTTTTGATAAGTGCTAGGATAGGGTGATAGTATAGGTGACATTTATGTAGCAATAATCATTTAAGATAAAACTGGGAACTCCTAGTGCTCACACAGGTGTTGAGGACATGTATTTTACTACAAATGGTGCTTTTATGAGATTCCTATAAAACTGTACATTGGAAGGGAGAATAGATGCAAGCCATTTTGGAATTCTCATTTCTCTGGTAGGAGGCTTCAGCAAGATTCCAGGGTGAGGGCCCCCTTACCCTCCAACAAAAATCTATGTTTCCCTGGTGCTCTAGTATATCTCAGTGGTATCTTACATGTAAATTGCAATTAAAGTTTATCAATCTAGAAGCATATCCCCAGGTTCTCACTCTGCTGTGGTTCTTTATATATTGGTGTCACTCCTAGACAACCACCTTTTGTCTCATGTAATCATTATACTCACCATCCCATGAATGTCTTCAGTAAGAAACAACATTACTTTTGTATTTGTACACATGAATGTTTAAAATTAATCCCAGACATCGTGTTTACTCACAAAGTTATATTCCATAGTACAATTTGGTATTTTGTTTTGTTGCTTTTTTATTTGAGAGCTTCTTGAGTGAATAAGATATAACTTTTCCATATCCACATCCCTTCCATTGCTTACAACTATTCCCCTGTCTTGATATCCCTTTTCCCTCCCAAAATCGTGAGCACTCTTTAAAACTCCCTGTGTCCACTTAGTGCTGCCAATATGTGCATGGGTTTAAAGACATCTACCAGAGCACTACCTCTCAGTGTCTTCATTACAGAAGAAAATTGACTCTAACCTCCCCCGGAAGTCATCAGTTGTCAATACATCCTCAGGTAGTGGTAGGGTTCAGGTCTTGCTCTTCCATCTATGCTGGTATTTTTTGGCATGATCTTGTGCATGTCTTGTTCATGTTGTCACAGTTGCTGTGAGTTCACGTGTGCATTTATATGTCAAGTCTGGCAATCACTATTTCACTGTTGTTATCAACAACCTCTGACTGTCCAATATCTCTGCCCCATAATCTTCAATGGTTATCCATGAGTCTTGGACCAAGGAGTGTGATATAGATGCCTTATTTAAAGCTGACAAGTCACACTTTCTTATTGTCTGCACAATGACATGCTGTGGGTCTCTGTGTTAATCATTTACTTTTCTGATGAGGATCAAGGGTAATTACACTAATCTACAGGTGTAAAATTAATACCAATGGGAACAGTTGAAGATTATGTACAGACTCAACCTAACACATCATAGGTGGCCTTGGTCCTTTTGGGTTTCTATTTTAAAGTACCCTGAAATGGATATTTTGTAGCAAAAATATTTTTTTCTTGGCATCTAGTATCTTAGAAGTCCATTGCCAATATGGTAGCATATTCTGCATCTAGGCAGGGCAGGGCATGATTCCCAAGCCATGGATGACATCAGTGCATCCTCATCCTCACATATTAGGAGTGACAACTAATTCTCTCAGGAGTCTTTTTAAAGGGAACTAATTAATGAAGATCTACCTTTTGTTACTTAAGCAACTGGCACAGGATACCTCCTAGTACCATCTCTTTAGGGATAAAGAGTCACCACATAAACTTGTGTTTGTTGAAGGGGGGCAGGGGAGGTATACAAACAACTGCAAAGGGACTCCAGAAATGCTAACGGTAAGGAATGAGATAAACAGAACATGGCAAAGCCAAAAAAGGTCCTAAAAGCTTATCAAGAGTTCAGCCTTATTCCTTCCTCTCTCATTCTGGACTCCTCCTGAGATAGCAACTCAAAACTCAGTTGGAAATTTGGTCTCTGCTTTGATTCTTGAGTGCCCAGTTCATTGACTGTTTCCATTTCTTCCACTGTCTCTCCCTTGGGCCCTTAAAAATGCCTGCTGTGTTCTATCCTCTCCTTAGATATACGTGTGCAGAAATCCTAAGCATGAAGCAAAAGATCACCTGCCACACAGAACAGTGCAAAAACTTATTCTGTGCTCAACATTCAAGTTGCTTTCCCCTCAGGACTTCTGTTCCACTAGGGAGCAAGGTTTGTCACAATGTCTCTGTGTTTTTACGTATGCATATACAGGGCAACTGATAAGAATATCTAATGCTCTAAATAGGTCAAAAGAGCTATAGCTATAGACCTTTTCTATTTGTTGCGTAGCTTGGTGATTATATAAAAGCAATAGTCAGGTCATTCATAACAACAGCTACTCATTATTGAATAATTCACCTGGATCAGTTTATAACTGAAGTGATTTTTCTGTAGTGAAGTACTTAATTCTTACACCATATATTTTGAGTGAGATGTCATTATGCCAATACCACAAGAAAGAAGGATTCAGCTCAGGAATGGGAAGGAGTATGTTTAACAAGGAAGAACAGAATCCAGATTTGAATAAAACTTGCCTGATTCCAGAGCCCTTGCTCTGATAAGTATGCCATGCCATCCTGCTGAGTAAAGAAGACGGAGGCTGCCAGATGCTCTGTTTGTCTGCTTTATCTGGACTTGTTTGGACTGACAATCATTGACTCAAACTCCTCTAAGAGATATGGGGAGCTGAGATAGTGCGGAAGCTCAAATAAATGCAAACTGAAGCATGAAGTCAAAGGAAGGCATCTGTTTGACTTTCTTGCACAGAGTGCTAGATAATTGAAGAAAGAGTAGCTTTATTTAAATGAATTAACATAGAACTTCATAAACAACATTAAATGGTGTACTTGTTTTTAAGTTGCTTTGCAGTATTATAAATAATTTCACATTAAAGAAGGAAAATAAATGGCTTGCCTAATAACAAGCAACACACACACATATAGATAAATAGAGATATAGAATATATAGTGATATATATATGCATGTGTGTGTGTGTCTATTTTTCATGGCTCTTTTAAGCTAGCACTTTTCCCTCCAGTTTTTTATAACACCTAAATGTTATCTCTCATCTCTCTCCCCCTGTATAACCTTTTGCACCCCCTCCCCCAATTAAAGTACCTACATTTTACCAGTTTCTCTCTTGATAAAACTTGTATCCTATAATCCCCCTTTTCCAGTTTATTCTTTGCCTTTACCCCCCTGAGTCTGTGTTACTTCACTTAGTATAGCACCTTTTAGAGATTAATGCAGAAAGCCACAATTGGCCAAGATGCATAGAATAAGAAACCACAGAGTGATTTGCCCTTGGAGCACACCTACATGTAAACTCTGCCACCCAAGGCTCAGGGACCATTTGGAAGGGATGCTGGATGACCACAAGGAAATAGCGTTTTCTAGGTGGCTGGGAAATTACTCACATAAAATTACAGTAATGTTGACAGCATGCATAAGACCCATGCAAACTCAAGTGATATAAAACCCAGCAGAGAAGTGAGGAAATGGGTAAGAAGCCCCCAACCTTAGCTGAGGAACTATTGACAATGGACAAGTATTAGTAGAAATATGATTAATTTCCTTTAAGGGAATGACTGTAAGTAGTTTGACTAGGCTCTAGTCAAACTACTGTCACTGAGGGATATTTGCGGACACAAATGTGGCTTGATAAGCCTTGACATATATGACAGAACTTATGAAGTTTGGTGGAGTAATATGGGAGTTTGTACAGATGGAGAAGAAGGTCCAAATATGATTAAGATGTATCATATAAAGTTCAAAAAATTCAATAAAAATTCTAGGAAAAATAAAAATAAAATACTTCTTGCCTATATGCCACAGATTTTTCTGCTGGTTCTTTTCAAATTTCAGAGAAGGCTACAAACAAATGGTTCTATTGTATTGATCACTATGGAAATTATCACTGTTAGAGATACAATATATTAATACTGTGTAAGATTTTAAGAATCTACAGTTCAGCTGTTGAAATAATTAGCTGTACAAGTATGATGATCTGGGTTGCATCACTGTATTTTACATAAATGTGGAAGGGAGAATATACTTCACAAAGCTATCCTCTGCAAACTACATATGTTTAGCAACATATGAATGTCCTCACTCAGACACATAGTGCACATACAAGCTTGCACAGGCACACACACACACACACACACACACACAGAAAATCAATGTGATAGATGTTGTTCAAAAGAATCAAGAGAATAACACCGACAGTGAATGGCTCCAGGGCCCACATCTACTCTGCTTAGCTAGTTAGACCCATCCCCACTCTGATCCCAGCCCTATCTTGGGCCTAGGTATCCCTCCAGATTCTTCTTCCTAAGAGATCTGGAATAGCCTGCCAGAACCAAGCCACCTGATTCCTATAGTCTTGAATTGGCATTAGGCCCCTTCATCCTGCTGGAGAGCTTGTGATTAGTTAACTTGGAACCAAATTGTCCCACAGATGAAAAATCAAAAGTGAGAACATGAAGCACAGATCATCAAAAAATTCTTACCCAATCAGAAAAATCACAGTAGAAATCAATGATATAGAAACAAAGAATCAATGACTCTAAGATCTAGGTTTTTAAAAAGATAAATAGGATAGACAGACCCTTAGGCCAGCAAACCAAAAGAAAGACCAAATGTAAATCAATAAAATCAGAGATGAAAGGGGAAACAGCACCACAAAGAACAAAAATATCAAGAACATAAAGAAATACTGTTAAAAACCTATACTCGCCACTTGTTTTTCTGGGACTGTGTTACTTCACTTAACATAATGGCCTCAAGTTCCATCCATTTACCTGCAAAGTTCATGATGTCATCTTTCTTTACTGCTGAGTAGTACTCCATTGTGTAGGTAGGTATACCACATTTTTGTTATCCACTTGTCAGTTCAGGGGCATTTGTGTTGGTTCCAGCTCTTCGCTATTGGGAAGAGAGCTGCCATAAACATGGATGTGTATGTATCTTTGCAGTAGGATGAGTCTTATGGGTATATATCCAAGAGTGGTAGGTCTGGGTCAGGTGGTAGGCTCATTTTGAGTCTTTTGAGGGTTCTCCACACTGCTTTCCATGATAGTTGTACAAGTTTACACTCCCAAAAACAGTGGATGAGTGTTCCCCTTTCCCCACAACCTTTCCAGCATTTGGTGTCTTTGGTGTTCTTGATCTTAGCCAGTTGTATCAGAGTGAAATGATATCTGAGAGTGGTTTTAGTTTGGATTTCCTTAATTATTAATGATGTTGAACACTTTTTAAGAAGCTTCTCAGTCTCTGTTCAGCTCTTTACTCCATCTTTTGAGTAGGTCATTTGCTTTCTTTTTTGCTTTTGAGTAGTCCATATATTCTTGATGTTAATGCTCTGTCAGATCAATCACTCTGTGGGTTTTCTCTTCACTTCCTTGATTGTTTCGTTCTCTGTACAGAAGCTTTTGAGTTTGATGAGGTCCCATTTGTCATCTGTTGACCTTATTTCCTGTGCAGCTGCTGTCTGATTTAGAGTCTTTTCCTACACCTATATCTTGTAGGTTGTTATCAATTTATTTTTCTATTACCTTCAGAGTTTTAGGTTTTATGTTGACATCTTTGATCCACTTGGAGTTGATATTTGTACAGGGTGAGAATTAGGGGTTTAATTTTGTTCTTCTACAAATGGTGATCCAGTTTTGCCAGCACCATTTGTTGAAGATGTTATCCTTCCTCCTTTGAGTTTTGTTTGTTTTTTTGCCTCTTTGTCAAATATGAAGTGACTGAAATTTTATGAGCTCAAGTTTGAATCTTCCATTTTGTTCCATTGGTCAATGGGTCTGTTTTTGTACCAGTACTAGGCTGCCTTTATGACTATGGCCCTGTAATATAGCTTGACATCTGGTAAAGCAATCCCCCCTGTATTGCATTTTTCACTCAGGGTTGTTTTAGCTATTCTGGGTCTTTTGTTTTTCCATATGAATTTAAGGATTTTTTTCCAAGTCTGTGAAAAAGTTCATAGTTATTTTGATTGGGATTGCATTGAATCTGCATATCAATTTGGGTAAAATGGACATTTTTACTATATTAATTTTTCCAATCCATGAGCATGGGAGATCTTTCCATCTTTTTTTTTTTTAATACTTTTTTTAAATTTTCATATGTGTATGAATGTACTGGTTTGTGCACCCGTGTCATGCAATGCCATGGAACTCAGAAGAGGGCATGATATTCCCCTGGAACTGGAGTTAAAGACAGTTCTCAGCTGCCATGTGGGTGCCAGGGATTGACCCGGGTCCTCTGCAAGAGCAGTCAGCTCTCTTAACTGCTAGGCCATCTCTCCAGCCCCCTCTTTCCATCTGTTGATGTCATTTTCAATCTCTTTCTTCAGAAGTTTAAAATTTTTGTTGTACAGATAGTTGGTATCTTTGGTAAGGTTTCTTCCCAGGTATTTTGGTATCCCTCATTTGTGGATGCTAACACCAAATCCCCAGATGAAAGGCAAGCAGAATAACATTATTGTTACATTTCTGTTTATCTGAAAGCAACCATGTTGTTATAATGTAAATCTCTTAATGGGCTCTAGAATCGATCCACCACTTACTTTCAGACTCTGTAACTAATGTATAAGAGTGGAAAGTATGTATGCAATTTTAGAGTAATATAAAATTAAAGGAAGAAAATGTGAATTCCTAAACAAAGAAAAAATACTGATAGAAAGATGCTTGACAGTTATGGCAGAGTGCATGATGTGGGGTGGGGTGGGGGGAGGGGAAATGGGAATATGTCTAAACTGAACTGAGAAATGATGTCTGAAATAAACAAAATATCAATAAAAGCATTATTAAAAATGAAAAACCTGGGCTGGAGAGATGGCCTAGCAGTTAAGAGCGCCAACCGCTCTTGCAGAGGACCCGGGTTCGATCCCCAGCACCCACATGGCGGCTGAAAACCGTCTGAAACTCCAATTCCAGGAGAACTCCAGTTCCAGGGGGAATCCAAGACCCTCTTCTGACCTCCGCGGCATTGCACGACACAGGTGCACAGACCTGCATGCAGACAGTACATTCATACACATACAGAAATAAATAAAATTAAATAAAAAAATTAAAAAAAATGAAAAACCTATACTCTATTAAGTAAAAAAAAAAAAAAACTAAAAGAAATTGATGAATATCTAAATGTGTAGGAACCACCATCGTTAAATAAATGAGAGAACAGCAGTATAAAAAGACTCATAAAAACTAAAAAAAAAAAAAAAAATAAGCTCCAACTAAAGAAGCCCAAGCGCAGATGGATCCACGGCAGAATTTCACCAGACCTTCGAAAACAGTCTACAACCAGTACTACTTAAATTAGTCAAAAAGAAATGGAGGGAGAAATCATAAACTCCTCTACAAAGCCAAATTACTCTATAAAAACCAGGAAAGGACACAACGAAAAAGAAAGCTATAGGCCCATATCACTAATGAATATAGATGCAATTATTTTCAAAAATTCTCACAAATCACATACAAACACATGTCAAAAATATCATCCAGCATTACCAA
This sequence comes from Rhizomys pruinosus, assembly GCA_009823505.1. Classification (NCBI taxonomy): domain Eukaryota; kingdom Metazoa; phylum Chordata; class Mammalia; order Rodentia; family Spalacidae; genus Rhizomys; species Rhizomys pruinosus. The sequence goes on along the minus strand of VZQC01013045.1, from coordinate 5,351,558 downwards.
TTTGATTTTTTTCTAGAAATGCAGGGATTGTTCCATATACATAAGTCAATAAATGTAATAAATAATATAAATGGATTTAAGTATTAAAATTACATGATAATCTTAACAGATGCAGAAAATGCATTTGACAAAATCCAATATTCATTTATGAAAAAAAATCCTAAAGTGATTTGGACTGGAGGGAACATACCTCAACATAATTAAATACGCATACAACAAAGCCATAGAAAACATCATTCTAAATGGAGAAAAACTGGAATCATAAAAATCAGAAACCATGAATGTCTGCCCACTATCCTCAATCTTTTTCAATATAGTGTTTGACACTCTTGCTAGAGCAATCAGACAAATGAAGGTAATTGAAGATTACTAATTGTAAAAGATGAGGGAATCAAGTTATCCTTATTTGCATTTGATAAGATATTATACAAAATTGATCCCCAAAATTACAGGAGCAAACTTCTAGAAATTATCAAAACTTTCAACAAAGTGGCAGGTTACAAAATCAATCAGTAGCCTTTCTATGTATCAATGGCAAGAAATTTGAAATTGTCCATGGAAATACTCCCATTCACAATAACCTCAAAAATATTTAAGAATAAACCTAAGTAAAGACCTCTACAATGAAAAATTTTAATTTTTTGAAGAAAGAGATTGAGATAGACACAAGGAGATAGGAATACCTCCTGTGCTCATACATTGTTATAATTAATATTGGACAAATGACCATCCTACCAAAAGCAATGAACAGTTCCAGTGAAATCCAAATCAAATTTTCAAGTTTGATATTCTTCACAGAACTAGAAAAAACACTCTAAACTTCATATGTAATCACAAAATACCCCAGAGAGCCAAAGCAAACAAACATGAGTACAAAGAACAATACTGCAGGGGTCACCATACCAGATCTCAAACTTTTTTACAGACCTAAGTCATGAAACCACCATGGTATTGGCACAAATCAGACATGTAGATCAGTGGAACAAAATAGAAGACCCAAACATGAGTGTATGCCATTTCTGCAAAGTGATATTTTCCAAAGGTTCCAGGAACACACACTTGAAACACTATATCTTCAACACATGGTTCATGTAATAGAATAGTGGCTCTCCACATGGAAGAAAACAAAATTGACCCTGCATTAAAGTCAGCTCCAAATGAATCAAATAAAGACCTTACTATGAAACTTGAAATGTTGTAACTCAGAGAAAATATCATTCAAGTCATAGCTGCAGGAGAGGACTTTTTTAAATTGAACGTTTTTTGCTAAAGAATTAATGTAAAATATTGACAAGTATGTACTAAAATGCTCTGCCAACCAAAGGAAGCAAAAAATTGGGGGAAGAGGAATCTCAGAGTGTGGAGAAGATGCTTCACCAGCTAAACATCCAACAGAGGACTGATATTCAGAATATAAAATGAACTCAAAAACCTAGGAAATAAATGACCTGATTAAAAAGGGGCTATGGGTCTAAAGACAGAGCTCTCAAAAGAAGAAAAAACAATGGCTAAAAAACAATGAAATGTATTTTCTTAGAAATTAGAGAAGTTTGAATGAAAACCATTTTAAAATTCGGCTTACCCCAGTCACAATGGCTAAGTTCAAAAAAACAAATGATGTAAATACTCAGGAGGATGCTGGGAAATGCGAACCCTCATTTATTGCTTTTAGGATTTCAAAGTGTTTCAACAACTGTGAAGACCATTGTGAAGATCTATTTAAAATTAAAAATAGATCCAACATATCAGTCATTTATACCACACCTTGGCATATACCCAAAAGACCTATCCTACTTCAGAGATAATTGTGCATCCATGTTTGTGGCTGCTCTTTTCACAGTAGCTAAAAAAGTTTAAACAATGTAAATTTCCTTCAACTGATAAATGCATCATGAATGTGTGCTACATTTGCACAATGGAGTTTTCAGTGTTAAACAGAAATGAAGTCATGAAATTTATAGGAACTATAAACTGTTTTAGTAAGTCAAGTTACACAGACTCAGAATAAGAAAGGAATATATGTCTTTCTCATTTGTGGATCTTATACATGATTATATATCCCGTGTTAATTGTCACTAATAAATAAATGTAAATTGAAACTACGTCAAGAGTCCATCTTAACCCAGTAAGACTGGCTATGACCAAGAAAACAAATTATACCAAATTCTGGAGAATTCCCACTGATATTGGGAATGCAAACTCATGCAACCAATATGGAATGCAGTGTAGAGAACTCTTAGCAGACTCAGGATGAATCTACCACCTTACCCAGTCATACCACTCCTGGGAATATACCCAGAAAACTCATCCTATTGCAGATATGTGCACAACCATGTTTATTGCAGCTCTCTTCTCAATAGCAAAGAGCTTGAAGCAACCCAAGTGTCCCTCAACTGATGAGTGAATAATGAAAATGCGTTAGAGCTACACAATGGAATTCTGTTCAGCAGTAAAGAAATCGTGAACTTTGCAGGTATATGGATGGAACTAGAAGATATTATGCTAAGTGAAGTAACACAGTCCCAGAAAAACAACCAATGTATGGTGTCCCTCATTTATGGATCCTTACAAATCAGTATCTGTAAGGCAGACTGAGTATTATTTTTTAGTAAATATCATAATTGATGCCACTGTAAAAAGTACATTAAAACATACAGCACATTGCTAAGTAATTTATGAAAGTAAAGTAATATTTCTTTTTAGCTGCATGCAAGTCTACTGTTAAAATATGAATCCCTAAGCACAATTTGGAATTAACCTATAGTTTATTTTTAGACATCATAATTTTTGTATATTGTGGAGTATATATATGTATATATATATATATATGAATATTTTGCAGCAATTTAAAATTAAAGGGAACAACAACAATGAAAAAAAATTGGTCCAAAGAATTGACTGAAACAGTAAATTTCTTCCCAATAGATTAATCTGCATTGAAAAATTTTTTAAGAGACTGAGAAGATACAAGACATATATGGCATAATGCATGAGCTTGAACAGGGTTGGGGGCAAAGAAGGGGGAATAGGTCCAATTTTGACTAACAAATGTATGAAATGCACAAAAGTTCAATAAAAATAAAATGGAAGAGAGACAGAGAGACGAGAGAGAGAGAGAGAGAGAGAGAGAGAGAGAGAGAGAAAGGAAAAGAAATAGAAGAGAGAGAGAGAGAGAGAGAGAGAGAGAGAGAGAGAGAGAGAGAATGTATATTGGTGAAGGCTATATAACATGTAAATCAGTGCCAGATAGGAGAAACTTCCCTTTTAGTTGTTAGAGTAGTTCACTACACTCCCCAAATTACACAGGCTATTGCCACAGCCCTTGGATGCCTCCCTAAACTGAAGGTAATACCTTACTTCTGAATGCAGGACATACTTCAGACACAGGACTTGGAGCAATGGAAGTGGAACTGAGTTAGAAGCCTCCTCCTTAAAGGCTAGTATCAAAAATGCTATGTGATGTGCTAAGGAAGAAAATTCATTCAATAGTCCAACTCAGTTCTAAAGCCTAATAACCACAACAATGACTGGCACAGCAAACTATCTCTGTTGGTGTAGTATTGGCGCTTTTATCTTAGGTACAATCAACAACTATTTAATTAGACTTAAAGCCAGCACAATAGGAGTGAAATCATGCCTGGCACTGTAAACATGGCCAAATACACATGGCTAGAGAAAACCTTGTCTGTTATATCCCTAGACAAAGAAAATTTCTTTACTATATGCTAAATATGTATCCTTACATTTTCAATCAAGTATGCCAGTTACCGCTCATCAAAGCTTCTTTTTCCCAACACATACAGACTATTACAGAGTTCCACAACTGGAGAAAAGCAGAGTGATAAGAGTCAGTGAGTTGCCCAGCCTAAGTGACACATCTACAATGCAACCTCTACTCCTAAGACTCCAGGAACATAGCAGAAGAAGAGTCAGAGGAAATATGAATGCATCTCCCAGTTCTCACCAGCAGGGAAGTTGTCACATGCAAGAGATAGTGTTAAGACAAAGGTACAATGCCAAAATATAGAGAATAAGAAACTACAGAGTACATGTCCCTGAATGGAACTTCTATGTTAAGCCACAAGTACTCAGCACTCAGAGACCATTCTGAAAGAGGGTTGGGCCAGAAACAATGTAAGAGCCAGGGATACAAAGGTGGCTTAGTAGGCCTTAACATATATGACAAAATGCATGGAATATGGTGGGGGTCATCTATGGGAGATACAGATAATATGGCTGATATCTAAATATGATTAAGATATTTTAAATGCAAAACTTCATTACAGGTTTAAAGAAAATGAGGACCAAGCTCCTAAAACGGGCTCCAGCTTAAAAAAAAAAAGTGTTTTCATTAAAGCAACTGGTATGGCAGTGAACGGGACCTCTGGGCACAGGGACAGTTCCCTCCTGCTTATCCCCCATCTCAGACTGGAAATGCTTCACTTCATCCTCAGTTTGCATAGATCTCTTACTTTTACTCTCTGTTGACTTAAACAAGAAACACGGAATCTGTGGGAGTGGAGAAAAGGAATAGGTAGAAGAGCCATGAGACTATGAATTCATGAAAGGCCTTGACAGAAAACCCATTATTGCATTACATGGCCCGATGCATGTGTGCAGTGGGCATGTTTAATACCTCTACAGAGAAAGTGTAGTGACAACTATACAAAGGATAGTATAGTGTATTCAAGTGTACCATGATCCTGGCCAACAACTTTAACCAGATGAGCAAAAGAGAATATGATCCAGAAGAACAGCCAAGTCTGCAAAATAACTATGGACATCCTATCACATAGCATTTTCTCCACCTAGCCTCATACTTCCAGATGACATGCTGCTGGACAGAAGAGCTTCAAGTTGCAAAGAACAGGCTTGAGCAATCTTGTAGCATTCTGGTAAAATGGCTGCAAACTTACACTTGAGATTTAACTGTATTGCTTCCATATAAATTAGTCAAACTATTCATCCATGATATGTATAAATAGGAGCTCCTCTTGAAACTGGTCACTCACTTTTTTTCTTCTTTTACCTATATGCAAAACCTTTGATTAATGAGATGTTAAAAAGTCATTTTGCTCTGATACTAGTAGTAAGCACAATGGACATCATAGTTTTTGGACTGAAGACCACATCCCAGCAAAATTCTTTATGAAATGTTTAAGGGGCATGCACATCGAGCTTTTAGAGAAAAGCTTAAATTTGCTCCTACTGCAGTCTTTGTGTACTCTTAGGCTGACCTGTAAAATGCTTTGAATTCAGAAGGATTTAGACTGACATGAGTCAACATTCAGAAGTCTTGCTACATTGGACAAGGTCTTGGTGGTTCTATAAGGTAAATCCAACAGGATCCTTGGATGTCAGCTCTTATTCTGACACTGAGGGTTGCAGTGCCCTCACCAGCATCTGGGCCATCCACTCTATAATTGAATGCTTAATATCCCAACCCATGCTATGTGATCTCCTCTAAAAAAATTATTAACCTTGAGAATGCCATGCTTTTCGGCCATCCGCTGACTGTCAGTTACAGTTTTTGATACATATGAGTCATGGTGTAACATGAATGCATGCCAACACCCTTTATTTTTTTTTTAATTTTGCAATGAAAATTTATTTGTGCTCTATTCCTCATCAGCAGTCTCACTTATAGCAATTAAATTTAAAGAACAATTGTGATTTGTCCAGCAACTATTTTAGCAAAAGTGAAATGATCATTGTAGGGCTGTAGCTTATGCAAAAACAGAGATTGAATTCTTTTCTTTTCTATTACTTCTTTATTTTTTTTCATTTTTAACAATAAGTGATAATTTATGAGTACAAGCATCCTTTGTGTAAAACCATTTTGCAAACCATTGTGCCCAAATCCACACAGCCCAATGGTCCCACCATCCAGCTGGAGGTGGTGGCTTATATGTACAATCAAGTTGATCAAATAAGTGTCCAGTCTATATTGCTGTAGTTTCACCATTCACTCCAATCACAGCCCTTACATTCTACCATGCCCCGTCTTCCACAGATTGTTCACTAGGCTTAGAAAAAGGGCACAGGTGGATAAAGAGGAAAACAGTCTACTTTCTCTGGAGATGTCATTTTGGACCCTGGTCAATTCTGGCTGTTTCCTTTCATGGGCTGACAATTTGTACAGGAATAACATTTCAATCCTACTAATGAAGCACAAGCAATTAGATATATAGGTATTTAAACAGTACTAATTGTTATGGTAGATTACTTTGGTATAGAAATGGATGTTTGGATGGTATGTTAACCCAGGAATTACGTTTTTTCTGTTAAATGTGACAAGGTCTTACTGTGGCTTATAACATCTCCTAACCACTAGAGGATGTAAGCTTGTGGCATCAGCTGTGGGTTATTCCTGAAAGGAGAGAGCTAATAGTCAATTAGATTTGGGATATACAGACATATGGCTGCCAATGCTGCACACTATTTCCAGGCAGGTGAGGTGTAACTGGTGCTGATGGAGGAGTCTTGCTTGACTCAAGGAGACCAATATTTGCTTTATTGGTTTAGTGGCCTTTGGGAACAGTCTCTGGTGTTCCAGAGACCAACTGTACACACTTGCAAGTGCAGTTTCAATATATCTTTCCCATGCTTACATCAGGTCTTTGACAGCAGGGCCTTATTGCCTCTCTTCTTGTAGGTATCCCAGTTTATAGGCAAGAAGCCTTTACCATTTGGGGGGTCTTGGATCCCCTGGCCAACATCTCCTTGGTAGAATAATCCATTGCTGATATCAGAGCTCTCCTGTATTAATATATTTTGCTTAAATGCACAGCGTAAAGAGACTTTAGTATTATATTTGGTTCTGAATAGAAAATAATTCTTTTCACAGTTCCCATGTCTATTAGTCAATTAAAGAAGGCAGTTTTACTGGTTTTATAAGAGATTGCCTCTATAAGAGTTGGCTCCAATTTACAGTTAGAGAACGACCTCATCATCATCATATTTCTCCTTATTCTATGGGGGGCGTTAAGAAAGACTCTCCTATTAAAACTTTGCTGCACCTAGAAGGTGTTTCATTAGGACTCATTATAAATAGTTGTTACAAGTAGGATCCACAGAGGGGTTTGATGTCTGTAGCGATCTGAGGCTTTTCTTCCTTTTGATGTTCAGACTGGCCAACCTTTCTGCTTGCACTTCCTGGTACATCCTACACACAATGCAAAGCTGTATCTTTTCCTTCTCAGCCATTACATTTGTGACATTTTGACCTGTGGGAACATACAAATCTTTTCCCGTAGTTAGTTTTAAGATTTGAATTGCAAAGTTTTTGACAAAAAGTTTCAATATCTATCTGTATCCCCCTTTTTTATTTTAAATTTTTCTTTTTTGACCCATGTGTCTCAAAAAGGCAGTTGTAGTACACATATCTATAGGCTGGAATCAAGGCACAGATTTCATCAAATTCACCCATGCTGTTTTGGGTGACTATATGTCATTAACTTGGGAAGCAAACTTAATTTCTTAAGTTAAATCATTCTATAGGTAAAAGAGAATGGTACAAGATGATACTGTACAACAGAAAAGTTATAGAGAACATTTTTATGTGCCAATCCCAAGGTTATTGTTACATAGATTTTTAAGTAAAACAAATGTGGACAACAACACTTTATATTTCCAATTAACTCAGAAGCATTTACCGTTTTTATCAAAACCTTTACCCCAATTGTTGTGGTTTGAATGAGTGTCCCCCATAGGTTTTAAGTATTCAGACATTTTGTCTCCAGTTGGTGGCACTGTTCTTGGAGGTCTTAGAAGGTGTGGCCGTGGTGGAGGAAGTACGTTACTGGCGGCAGGCTTAGTGAGTTTAACAAGATTTGCGGTCTCCATTCACTGTCTCTGCTTCCTGTGCTCATTGCGAGATGTGACACTCGGCTTGCTGCTCCAGCCCTGGCCACCATGCTTTCCACCACAATGGACTCTGATTCCCTGGAACTGTCAATCTTAAGCTCAAATAAACTCTTCTTTTTATAAGTTCCCTTGGTCATGGTGGTTTTATGACAGCAACAGAAAAGTGACTAATACACCAATGTTGTTTAATATACACATATTTACTTTTACTAAGTCCTAAAACAGCATGTAACCTGTAGACAGAGTTTGGGCAAAATTTGATACTTGTTGAACTCATGTCAATTAAATATACATTAATCGAATATAGACCCATGTCGTGTCCCTCTCCTGCCCCTCCCAGCCCTCCCGATTCACCATTTCAGTCAGTTTTCTGATTCAGTCTTTCTGCTGTTGTTATTTTAATGTGCATCCCTCTCCACAAGAAATATTTACAACTGGGTTATTGGCACTAGCATCCGCAGATGAGGGATACCATTCGTCGTTTGTTTTTCTGGGACTGTGTTACTTAACTTAATATAATATCTTCTAGCTCCATCCATTTACCTGCAAATTTCATGATGCTGTCTTTCTTTATTGCTGCATAGAACTCCAGTGTGTAGATGTAACACATTTTCTCTATCCACTCGTCAGTTGAGGGGCATTTGGGTTAGTTCCAGCTTTTTGCTATTGTAAACAGCTGAAATAAATATAGCTGTCAATGTATTTCTGCAGTAAGATGAGTCTTGTGGGTATATACCCAGGAGTGGTATGACTGGGTCAAATGGCAAGCTCATTTTGAGTCTTCCAAGGGTTCTTCCTACTATTCCATATGGCTGTACAAGTTTCCATTCCCACCAGCAATGGATGCAGTGTTCCCCTTTCCCCACAACCTCTCCAGCACTTGATATCCTTTGTTTTCTTGATCCTAGCCAGTCTTATCGGAGTGAGATGATATCTTAGAGTGTCTTAATTTGCATTTCCCTAATTATTAGTGACATTGAACAACTTTTTACGATGTTTTCTGCCATCTCTAATTCCTCTCTGTGAAGTCTCTATTCAGTTTTTGTGCTCCCATCTTTGAGTGATTCATTTTGTTTTTCTTCTTCTTTGTTTTTTTGAGTAGCTTGTATATCTGGAAATTAATGCTATGTCAGATGTCTCTGTGGGATTTCTCTTCACTTCCTTGATTGTTTCTTTTGATGTACAGAAGCTTTTGAGTTTAATGAGGTCCCATTTGTCAATTGTCGACCTTAATTCTTGTGCAGCTGCTGTCTGATTTAGGAAGTCTTTTCCTACGCCTATGTCTTGTAGTCTGCTGCCAACTTTTTCTTCTATCACCTTCAGAGTTTGGGGTTTCACGTTGAGGTCTTTGATCCATCTGGAGTTGACTTTTGTACAGGGTGAGAGGTAGGGGTTTAATTTCATTCTTCTACAGGTGGTGATCCAGTTTTGCCAACACCACTTACTGAAGATGCTGTCTTTCCTCCACTGTATCTTCTTGGCCCCCTTGTCAAATATGAGGTGGCTTAAATTGTATGTGCTCAGGTTTGGATCTTCAGTTTTGTTTCATTGTTCAACTGGTCTGTTTTTGTGCCAGTACCAAGCTGTTTTTATGACTATAGCCCTGTAGTGTAGTTTGAAGTCTGGTATAGAAATCCCCCCTGTATTTCTCTTTTCACTCAGGGTTGCTTTGGCTATTTGGGTTCTTTTGTTTTTCCAAATGAAATTGAGGATTTTTTTTCCAAGCCTGTGAAGAAACTCTTAGGGATTTTGATTGGGATTGCATTAAATATGTACACAAGTTTGGGTAGAATGGACATTTTTATTTTATTTATTTTCCAATCCATGAGCATGGGAGATTTGTCCATCTTCTGATGTCTTCCTCAATTTCCTTCTTCAGGGGTTTAAAATTTTTATTGTAGAGATCCCTGGTGTCTTTGGTTAGATTTTTTTCCTAGGTATTTTATTGTTTTTGAGGCTATTGTGAGTGGGAAGGTCTACTTGTATTCCTTATTCAGTTGTTTGTTGTTGGTGTAAAGAAAGGCTACTGATTTTTCTCGATTTATTTTTTGTCCTGACACTTTATTGAAGTACTTACTAATCATTTCTAGGAGTTTTCTGGTGCAGTTCTTAGCATCCCTTAGGTAGACAATCATATCATCAGCAAAAAGGGATAGCCTATTGATCTGTCTAAGGGACTTAGTGGGGTATTGAATTCCCCTATTATTAGTGTGCTGGGGTTAATCTGTGCCTTGAGATCCTGAAGAAGTGTCTTTATAAACTTTGGATGCACAGGTGTTTGGTGCGTATATATTCATGATTGTGAGATCTTCATCGTCAATTGTTCCTTTTATGTAGATGTAATGGCCCTCTTTGTCTCTTTTCTTTTATTTTGCTTTGAATTCTATTTAGTCTGATATTAGAATAGCAACACCTGCTTTCTTTTTGGTACCAATTGCTTGGAATATTTTCTTCCATCACTTCACCTTAAGTTGGTGCCTATCCTTGAAATTGAGATGGCTTTCTTGTAGACAGCATATAGATATGTCTTGTTTCCTAATCCATTCTCCCAGTCTATGCCTTTTGATTGGGGTGTTTAGCCCATAAATATTAAAGTTATATTGTAAGATGGATGTCGCTTCCTTATCACCTTTATCCATTTGGACTTTTAGCCTCTGATTCTACTCTATGGTTATGCTTTTATTAGTTTCTTTTTCCTAGTTGTTTGAGGATTGTTGCTCCTCTCTCTTCTCCTAGGAATTACTTCGAGTATTTTATGAAGAGTTGGTTTCATCTTTTATACATTTGGCATTTATTTGTGTAGGTTTTTACCTCTATTTTTTTTTATTAAAATTATTTTTTTCAAGGTGCCTGGGAGTTAGTTTGTTCCTCTCCTCTGTCCTTTGAATTGTTTCAAACATTCTCTGGAGGTTTGGTTTTTCAAGCATGTATTCTTTCCTCTTGTCTAGTCAATGATTTTTATTGTTTCTTCAATGATATTGATGTTTTGCTGGGTATAGTAACGTGTTTGGCATCCATAGTCCTTTAACCCTGAGAATGCTTTGGTCCACGTCTCTTCTTGCTTTCATGGTTTGTGTTGAAAAGTCAGCTGTCATTCTGGTAGGTTTTCCCTTATAAGTAACTTGTTGTTTTTGTCTTGTGGCTTTCAGAATTTTGTATTTGTTTTGGCTATCTAGCATTTTAACTACGATATGGCAGGGGGATTTCTTTTCTGGTCTAGGCTATTTGGTGTTCTACTTGCTTTTTTTTTTTTAATTTTTATTTATTTCTGTATGTGTATGAATGTCCTGTCTGCATGCAAGTGCTGTGCACCTGTGTCGTGCAATGCCCGCGGAGGTCAGAAGAGGGTGTCCGGATTCCCCTGGAACTGGAGTTCTCCTGGAATTGAGTTTCAGATGGTTCTCGGCCGCAGTGTGGGTGGCTGGGGATCAACCCGGGCCTCTGTAAGAGCATGTCGGCGCTCTTAACTGCTAGAGCCATTCTCTCCATCCCCTCTATTGTTCTTGATATTTGCACGGGTTTGTCTTTTTTTTAGTTTGTGAAATTTTCCTCTAAATTATTTTGTTGACAATCTGATCAGTACCACTTTTTTGGGATTCTTCTCCTCCTCCTCATTCTTTTGGTTTTATCTTTTCATAGTGTCCACATTTCTTGGTTGTTCACTCTTGTGATTTAATTTTTTTTTTTTTTTCATAGTCTTTGCTTTTTAGTTGTTCTGTGTTGTCGTCTAGGTCTGATATTCTTTCTTCTGCTTCCTCCATTCTGCTTCTGAGGCCTTTTTCCCAATTCTTTTCCTTTTGATTGGATGACTGTTCCAATTTCCTTTTTTTGTTGTTCTACACTGTGTTTCCTTACAATTTCCATTTCCTTTTGGAGCTTCTTCAACTTTTCTTTGTAGCTCATATTGGTTTCCTTTTTCATTTCAGCATGGGATCTTTTCAGTGTTTCCATTTCTTCTTGGAGTTTGTCATTTTGTCCCCCTAGCTCTTTCCTGTGAGTCTGTCATTTTTTCTTTTAAGTTCTTTCCGAAGTTTGTCCTTGTCTTCCTCTAGGTCTTTCTGAGTTTTTTCTTTCTCTCCCCTTAGTTTTGTATTTACTTTTTTTTTTTTTATTTACTTATTTTTTTTTTTTTTTTAATATATATATATATTCTATATATATATATATATCTGTGACTGTTATTTTGGGATCTGTGACCTGGGTTACCTCTATGGAGATCCCATGGTAGGGGTCCTCCACTGGCTCTGTAGACTTTGCTGTGGAATTGTTCTGTGCTTTTCTCGTATTGTTCTTTCGTTGTTTCCTCAGCATGCAGTTAGGTTTTTGCCTGTATTCTGATGCGAATTTTGAATGCATTTTCACTTTGTCGAAGGATTGCTTTCCTTGATTCCTTCGGGTGTCTTTGTTATATTCTCCTTATGTATGGAGTGTTGACTTGTCTAGTTTTAGGCTTTCAATTTTGGTTATATATTGGAAGGTACAGTTCACATTTCCCTTTCTCTTCTGCAGGAGCTGGGTGGGTAGCAACCCAGGTGACACCTTCTGAATACTGTATTCCCTTTGCTGTTAGCCACTCTCTCCTGAGTTCCAGTTGGGGGTTCCAGTTGGGGGGGATTGGGTTGCTGGTTTGTGCTGGTACCTTCTGTGTTCGAGCCTCAGCTCCTGGCTCCCAAGGCCTTCTGGGCCACCTTTCCCAATTAGGTGGACCCGTGGGTCCCCTCAGACTCCTCCCCTCGCTGGAGCACCAGCAGGGAGTAAGCCACCACCGAATACTTGCCCTGAACTCTGGCTTCAGGCCTCAGCTCCTGCCTCCCAAGGCCTTCCGGGACACCTTTCCTGAGATTTATTTCTGTACTGCTGAATCCAATCCTCCCAGGATGTGGACCTTCTTAGAGAAAGAGGTCAAGATCAACCAAGCATCCAGAGATGTCACATGTTCTCTATAGGGTTTGAGGATGGCCTCGTCTTATAATTCTAGGAAGAAAATAATTCAGTATGTATCTTCTGTGTGAAAAATCCAGGCTGGGCGTGGGGGCACATGCCTTTAATCCTAGCACTTGGGAGGCAGAGGCAGGCAGACTTTGTTGATTCAAGTCCAACCTGGTCTACAGAGTGAGTTCCAGAACAGCTGGGGCTACAGGGAGACCCTGTCTCCGGAAGAGAACAAAAAAAAAAAAAAAAAAAAAAAAAAAAGAAAGAAAAGAAAAGTCCAGGATTGGCAAAAGGACGTTTTTACACATAGGAGAAAGCAGGGTTGGCCCAGGCTTGGCAGGATCTTTTCATGTGTCCCTGTCTTCAAAGTATGCTTCTGGCATGGCAGCAGGAGCTCAAGATGCTTCCTCTGAGGTCAGCATGAATCAATTTTCAATAATAGGAACCTTGTATCAAAGTGTAGGTTGAAATTTACATGTTTACACAACATGCAAGATGGAGACAAGAGTATTTTCCAACTTAATGATCAAGTCCAAAGTAAGAAGGACAAAGATAGACCCCCTAAAGATAAGTATCTGAATCAATATGGGAAAATGGAGGAAAAAAAAATTCCACAGATTTTTCTGCTTGTCTCAAGCTTGCTAATGACTTGGTAAAAGTATCAAAGCAAAGGCAAGCCAACCCATCAAAGAAAGCTTCTTCACTTATGAAACAGCTCCAAGTCTACTCATGGACTTTGGATTATCTGAAAATCTAGAGCAGTTTCACCAGCTAGTTCAGAGCTTTAGAATAAGAATAAGAGCCTGGGTGGTGTTGCCATTACCTAGAATTTGGCATATTTCCTCTGGGAGGGAAGGGAGCCACTTATAGCACAGAGGGAGTAAAGGAAATTTTCAAGTCTCAGGAAGCTCATGAGAGAGACTCAAGCTTCACAAATTCCTCACCCAAAAACTGACCAGTGCATAGCATTTAAGAGAGACTCAAGCTTCACAAATTCCTCACCCAAAAACTGACCAGTGACTTCAGCAAAGTCACCTGCAATTTGGGCAGGAAACTCCAGGGATGCCAGCTTTTGAGTCTTCAGCAGATCTCCTGTGGGCTTTCTAGTGACTCTGCCTTTGAGTCACCCATGCTCCTATAAGTATTCCTAATTAATTCAGGGGTATAGTAATCTAGACTCGGATAGTATAGTTTATTTGATGCATCATGAGTATACATCTGGGGTGAACAGACACTTGTTCATTTCTCTCCAGGAAAAGTCTACATAATTACCACAGGTAGGATAGCTTTGTCTTTACACCAAAAAAAGTGTGATAATTAATGCAACTGAGAGCTCTAGGCAAGTTGACTCTTTTAATGAAAACGCTATATTCTCCCTACTACATAGACTGAATCTTAAGGAAGTCCAAAAAACAGATACTGGGAAATAGAAGCTCTGTCTTCATATATCTCAATGTCCACTCAGATGCACATGGTATAAATGCATTTGTTTTAGTCTTGGGAAGATTCATTTTGCCTGTTTTAATGTGTTTATGTGTGAATGGTCATTATGTCCTCTTGCTTTGGGTCACTGATGCTGCTGAAGATAACAGCCGGCTAAATATGGTGCAGACAAACTGCTTATATCGTGACTTCCAGGAAATGAAGAAGGGAAATAAAAGCTCAAGGCCATTGAAGATCATTCACCACAGTTTCCCAACTTCCTCCAATTAGGCTCTGTCTACTAAATTTCCAAAATCTCTAAAGATTTCCATCTGCTGGGGATAAAGCCATGGACACAATATGTTTTTAGAAGACATTTAAATTCTAAAATGTCACAGGAGGACAGAAACCTGGGGACTACAGTGCAGCAGCAGGGAAGCCTCCTTGAGAGAGCCATGGTGTCAGAGAAACAAGAACATGCTTCAATCCATGGAAAAGTAGAACAAGCTGGGCTTTAATCCCAGCACTTGGGAGGCAGAAGTAGATGGATCCCTTTGATATCAAGGCTAGCCTGGTGAGTTCCAGGCCAGATGGGGCTACAGAGAGATCCTGTCTCAAACAAGCAAACAAAGTAGAACTAGAGAAATGGGAACTTAGTGTTAACTGTCAAACCTATCTGAATTTAAATTGTATGAATAAATTAAACAAGAAGAGCCCAGTTTGAAACTGCTACACTCCCCCAACCCTCATACCTGCTTCTGGCTTTGAGGTTTAAGACTGTGAAGTCAAACCGATGATGCCTACTGAGTCTGAGAGAAGTACTCAAATGAACTGTTAATACTTGATAATCTCTTTTTCTCCAGTTTCCACCTTGGTTCCTTATCACTCAGCTGCAGTTGCCGGGTGGCGAATGTTAGAAGTAACTTTTAGAAAGGTTAAATGTCTGAAACAGTTGGAATATTTTGATATTTTGATTTCTAACTTGGCTCACAAGTATGCTGACTGATTGTATTCATAAAATAGGACTCCTAATAAGAGATTAAAATGAAAATCCTATTTTGGTTCCAAGTGAAATGGGTTTTTGTACTAATTAGGCTATTTTAGAAAGTTTTAATTTTTCTTCTCTGTAGGTGCTTCTTTAATACTGCCATTATGAGGAGTGGTAACTTCGGTGATATAATTCAAACATTTCCCAGAACTCTCAATTGCAGCAGATTTATACATAATGAATACCACAGATCTGATCCATACACCTAACCAGTTTTAAAAGCATTCTGACACACATGTGCTTAATTTATAATGTAACTGAATAGTGAAGATGCATGGGTTTATTACACAAAGACTGAAAAACCCTAAAACAGTAAAGATTCACTGGGTATGGTTTAGCTTCCTAAATTCGAAAAGTAGAGTTTATTATGAAATCTTATTATACTCATTAAAGGACCCAGGAGTAGATAATATGAAAGTGGTGTGATTTCCCACTTATCATGATACTTAAAGATATCCTAAAGTAAATATAAATTCACAGCAGTTGCAGGCATCTATTTACACCGGGTCTGCACAACAATGGTTCTATGACAGCTGTTCATGGATGGAGAAAAGCCATGGGGGTCCTGCCTCTTACTGCTGAATCATTTGCTATTGATAGATTCAGGGAAAGTCAGGTACTGTTGATGTCAGTTGTGTACACACTGGTGACCCCACTAGACTCTAATTGATAGTTCTAATCCAATGATTACAGACATCCCTGCATATATTAATTGCTCCATAAAACATATGCAGAAGTTATGAAGCTGGGAAAATTACTGTAAGAATGGAGAGGTGATAGAAGTGAGCAATAGAAGGAGGGAGGGTAAGCAGCATATAATGTATACATGTATGAAAATATCAAATACCAAAATTATCAATAAAATTAAACTAAAAAAGAAATTCAGGATGTGTATAAACCTGAATTACATGTCTGTTCCTGTTTAAGGCAAACTAAGGACCACTCTGTAAAACATGGAGTAGAATGACAAAAATACCACGAACAAAATCTGGAAGCAGCCATATGAATCTCCATGATGACCACCTGGAGACTCGGTGAAACAGAGAGAAATTATACTAATGGTTACCTTGCCTGTATACCAACCCTAGTCAAATTATTCTTTTCTTCAAGTATCGCAATGTTTATTGATAGATACAAGTATATAAAATCAGGGCATGAACATGCTTAATAAATTAAGTAGACTTAATTTCAATACTATAATAAGGGACCAATTCAAATTCTCACCATTTGTTTCACACCCACAAAAACCACTTCAAGGGCATTAACAAGCTTTCAAAACTGATCAGTTTTTTACAAGTAAACCATGTTTCTTTTATTTTAAAGACTTATGCACTTGCCCAGGCTCAAAGATATTAAAATCTAGCACATAAAGCCCATTAATACAGGTAGAAATAAAGGCAATATACTATTACGGCAACGACCATCAATTACAGTTAAGAATTTTCCGTAACAACCAAATGGATAATCAAATACTGCAACAGCTCAAGTATTACTGAGTAAAGTGCATTTCTACAGTATTCAGTATTGCTATTCAGTTTTCTCACTTAAAACAACCTATGATAACTGACAGCAAAGAAGGTCCTTGCAATAGACTACCTCTGCTTGAAAACTTGTGATGTAATCATTGCATGCTGCTAATATACTATCTAAACCTTGCTTGTGTACCAACCCTAGTCAAATTATTCTTTACACAAATGTTAGGGTGATTATATATTCATATAGAGTTATATAATAAATAAGTACATAATAAAAACTTGTCTTAAAATTGTTCTTATCCACAGACTGTGTCTCAAACATTTTACATAAAATTATACATGACAACATATGGAGGCTTTATACATGGCAGTAAAGATATTAGAGCTATAGGTGCCTTTATCTTTTTGTGAGTGATTTTTTTTTAGGACAAAATATTGGGAGTTGGGCGGCCACCTATCCAGGGCATTTGTTGAGATCTAAGAGTAATTAATGATTATAGGGGAAACTAATAGAAGATAGTCCTCACTGATCTCAGTGCATTGCCTTGCTTTCTCCCACAAATTCTCTGTAGGAAATGCAGAGTATCTACACTGTAGATGACATGATTTGGTCTTAAATATTGTCCCCTCCCAGAGTTTCATACACTATTTGCTTTGTCATAAGCTTGTGGCACTATCAGAATGTACTGAACCTTCTAGAGGCAAGGCCTGGTAGCAGGAATTAACTGTACTTGAAATTCATTATCTATCTATCATCTATCTGTCTATCATCTGTCTATCTATCATCTACCTATCTATCTATTTATCTCTCTCTCTCTCTCTCTCTCTCTCTCTCTCTCTCTCTCTCTCCCCTCTCCCCCTATTGGCTACTATATTCTTCCTGCAATGTTGCACAACTTCACTAGAGATACAAAGCATCTGAGCCAAATGACTATGGACTGAAACACGGGATAATGATCTGAAACCAATCTTCCTTCTTTTTGTTTTCCTGCTACAATATTTTGTCATGGCTACTGAAAGCAGATACAAGAGATGTGATGATTATGAATAAGGTTACTTGAAAGAACAACTTGATATGTACTTCTGATATAGTTAGTAAGCAGAGATTTCTAAGAGACCAGCATGGAAAGTCAGCTCAGCCACTTCTGTAAGACATTCAACTCTAGAAGGTTAATGTGGTCATTTGGCTCATTTACTATGTCATGTGATTACTTTACCAGTGCTTCATTTTATCTGTTTACCTACTTAAGAATGATGGCTGGAGTGGAGACAGTAATTCAGAAATGTCCCCTTCCCTGTCACAGCCAAATATTAATGTCCAAATTAGGCAGCCTGAGACACATTCAATGACTTCATTAGCCATATTAAATCAAAGAAATATCTACTCTTCTTTTTGCTAATATTCTCCTTATGGTAATATGTTCCCCATTCTTCATAGGTGCTTTTGTTTGTCTGAATTTATTTCCCATGCCTGAAATGACTAAAGAGTCAATGGAATTCATGTAGATATGCTGTGGTATCACTTCAAGTTATGAGGAGATATCATATTAATTAAAATATCACTGAGCAGCTCAAATTCCTTACAACAATGAAATTGATCAACATTGTTTCTAATTTATGACTGTGAGATGGATTGTATTGACAAAAACTTTCATAATTTATGTGGTTCATCCTGATCATTCCCATGGTGGGCTTGGCCATGCAGGAAGCACACATGTGAGAAAGACAACACAGGGACACATGACAGTATGCATCCAAATACAGAATGGTGCTTTATTCAAAATGAATGGATTAAATAGGCAATGTGACCTCACCTCCCAAGGTCCAATCTCAGATCTAATATGTGGGCAAAGCCAGGGAGGTCCCATGGCTCTCACTTGTGCCTCTGGGAGGCGCTGGCTGGAATACTAGTCCTTGCCTACCTAAACTCATACTGGATTCGACTACAAATTTAGGCATTATAAAAAATATAAAAATGGTATCTGCTTTACAATTTTTCCTCATAGAACAATTCCTTTTGAATGCAAATAATTAACAAATTGTATTAGAATTAATATATTTATCAAAATATATTATTCTCAACCAAATTTCTTCAAAGATATCAAGTCATGATTCTATAGTGATTCTATAGATAAGATTAGACAAGATTCTTCTTTTTTAAAGATTTTTTTGGTCTTTTTGAGACAAGGTCCCTCTGGACCAGGCTGGCCTTGAACTCACAGAAATCTACCTGCTAATGCCAGTCTAGTGGTGGGGTTGAAAGTGTGTACCACTATGTAAAGCCAAGATTTCTTAGTCACTATGGGCTCTGATGTTTAAGAGCAATGCCACCCCCAGCCTTACATGTTTGAAAGCTCGGGGCCAGATAAAAGTGTTGATTTAGGTGGTGATGGACTATCTAGCAAAAGCGGGGCAGTAGACCTTGAAGGTCAGATAAGCTTCTCATTCCAGCCAAGCTTGCAGCCCCTTAATTTGTCAAGATCTAAGAAACCATACTATAAGCCTCTTCTACCATAATTGGCTATTCCAGCCTTGAGGTCTTCCTTAACATAATGGGCTATATTCCTATATGAGCTAAAATAAAACCTTCCTTCTTTTCTCAGGGATTTTGTCACAATGAGAGGAAAAATACTTAATTATCCATCTGGGGAGATGGCTCAGCAGTTAAGAGCACTGGCCACATACTGAAATACATGGAGGGCTTTTCACAGGGGAAAGTGACATTTAATCCCCTACCTGCACTCTGAGCAAGTGCTGTCATTGCTGCAGTCACAGGAACACAAGTCTATTTCTTCTCAAAAGATTCTCACTAATATAAATGAAACGATGCATTTTGACACTCTCTTTTATGAGAAATACTCTCTCTCTAAAATACTCAGAATGTAGCCCAGTGGGTGATCTTTGCAGAGTTGTGCTAACTGTTAAGAAAACAATCAGAAAATGCCCCCCTGGAGGCTCTGTACCTTGGGACTCCTTTCATGTCAACATACACCATCACAGATGTGTCACTTTTTAATCCAACTGAAAATTGATGAAGCTATCAAAAATCATTTTAATTTTTCCTATAGCCCCATTACTATTCTTGGAGTTACTTATGCTATAAACTATGTATTTTTCCTGAAGTTGATTTAAAATCTAAATTTACCTGAAAATTGATATTGATTAGGTATAATTAATGCAAATGTATAATGCATATGTATGTTTATTGATTGATAAAATTTATAAAATATCATAGCTCTATTTGTCAACTAGTCTTAAAAGGGATATTTTTTCTTACTTGTCATTTGATGCCTATACATGTATACATATATAGACAGTTCTTATAAAGTAAAGCAAATTAGATTTGATTGCTTGACATTTAATAAATTACACTTCATAGGGGAAAATAGCATAATTTGTGATGTGACTATTATTGAAAATATAGACTGCAATTTTTCACTGAAGCTTTAAATATTGGAGTGTTTCCGACAAATCATTTATACACCTTGAGTCTAATATTTGCGTAGATAATGAGATAGTAATATGAAGAGATAAAAAGTCTGGTAAGATAGGGAGAAAATAAAGGAAAATCAATGTAGATAATGTATTCTCTTGGCCATGAATGGTACAGCTGAACTGAGGTGTCCCTTACAGGTCCAGAGATAGACAGTGGGCACCGTGTCCTGGATGCTGTGATGTGGTATTCAGATATCTTTCACTGAAATGCCTGTGCTCCTGTTTGAATGAGCTCCATCAGACAGCATATTTCAGCCTTTGAGGACTGCCTCAGCTTCAGTGAGCCACCACAGTCAAGGGCACATATCCACTGAACGTTCCCTGGGGAATAAGGATGACTGTTCAATTTGACCAAATTTTGAGCAACTTTTGAGAGACCATCTGGTTCTCAACTGGTAGGATTGTAGCCCTAGCAACTATTATGCATGCATTTCAATATGACCTCTCCTGTCCATCCTTGTACAATTGTCTTCTTGTCCACTCTGCTGTTCACAACCTATACCTTAGTATTACCAGCCTATCTTTTCTGGGAATCTAACTTGCAAATCTGAAGGAGTTGGGACAAATACTATTTGTAAGGAAATACTGAATAAACTTCACTTGCATAGTCTCAATTTAGGTGAGATAAACTTATTACAAGATAAGAAATATTATTGGCAAAAAAGAATTCAAGGTATTGCTGAAATGGAAAGTTTATCATTTTTGTAAATTATGTCAAACTTTGGAAAATAATATAACTTGACCAGTACAGATTTCATTTCTGTGCTAATTGTTCTCAAAATAGACTTTTATTCTTTGAAAATTAATGAAACTACCTAAATTGCTTTTATTTTAAAATCACTGAATAGTTTAGATTGTGGTGTGCCTGCCAGATCCAGGGGAAGTCATCATTTATTTCATGTCTATTTCTGTCACAGTGCAACAGATACATGGTGTTTTAGAAAATAGTTCCTGTGGCTAAGTAAATATTTTTGTCCCCATTTTCCTCTCCTGGGTTGGTTTGTGGTATTGAAAACAGAAGAAAATAATCACATACCAAAAATTTACAATCCTTAAAGTAAAACCATGAGCTCAAATAACAGACAAGTTTTTCACTGATTTATTATTTACAAATTCTCTAATATTATACATAATATTTTTTATTTTTTTATTTTAATATTATTTTCTTTTACATATTCTAAATTTGTGTGTGTGCACGTGTGTGTGTGTGTGTGTGTGTGTGTGTGTGTGCATAAATGTGGGCACCTTGAGACGACAGAAGACAGTGTCTAATTCATTGGGGCAGGGTTTAGGGATGATTTTGGACTCATCATTATTGGTACTGGGAACTGAACTTGAGACCTTTGCAAGAGCAGCAAGCATACGTAACCAGTGTCAGTTTTCAAGCTCCACCTTATAAGACTATTTAAGTTTCTGGAATTGAACTCAGGTCTTCTGGAAAAGCAGCCAGTGCTCTTAACCATCATGACAACTCTCCAGCACAAATTATTACATTTTAATAATGTCATCTGTGCTATTAAGGTTGTATATATCTGTTGGATCTTTGCTGTGGAAATCAATGTTCCAATGAGATACTAAGCACAGTTCTCTCCTAGGCTTCAAACAATGGATTAGGTGAGATTGCTCAATGGTTAAAGTTATTTATCACAAAACTTAAGTCATTGTGTTTGATCCCCTTGGTCTACATGGTTGAAGTAGAGAATCAGTGTCTCAGCCTCCTAAGTGCTGGGATTACAGATGGGAGCCCATGCAACTGGCCTGAAAAATTATCTTAATATAAAAAGATGGACCAATCTCACTAATGAACACAGATGCCAAAATTCTAAACAGGATACTGGCAATTACCATACAGATCCACAACAAGAAGATCATCTATCATGACCATGTTGGATTCATACCAGAGATGCAGGGATGGTTCAACATACAAAAATCAATAAATATCATCAAGTATATAAATGGACTGAAAAACAGAAACCACATAATCATCTCAATTGACGTGGAAAAGCCTTTGACAAAATCCAGTATCCCTTCATGCTTAAAGTCCTAGAAGGATGGATTGGAGGGATAATTCCTCAATGTAATCAAAGCCATATACAGGAAACCCACAGCCAATATAATCCCAAATGGGGAAATGACAGAAGCATTCCCTTTAAAGGTAGGAACTCAGCAAGGCTGTTCCCTGTCACCACACCTCTTCAATATAGTAATTGAAACACTTGCTAGGGCAATAAGGCAAGAAAAGGAAATTAAAGGAGTTCTAATTGGAAAAGAGGAAGTCAAGCTATCCCTTTTTGTTGATGATATGATTGTTTACTTAAGGGATACTAAGAACTCTACCAGAAAACTCTTAGAAACGATAAACAGCTTCAGTAAAATGGCAGGATACAAAATTAACCTAGAAAAATCAGTAACCTTTTACACCAACAACAAGCAACTGAAGAAGGAATTCAAGGAGACCTTCCCACTCACAATAGCCTCAAAAACAATAAAATACCTAGGAACAAACCTAACCAAAGACACCAAAGATCTCTACAGCAAAAATTTTAAACCCCCGAAGAAGGAAATTGAAGACGACATCAGAAGATGGAAAAACCTCCCATGCTCATGGATTGGGAAAATTAATTTATTAAAAATGTCCATTCTACCCAAACTCTTGTATAGATTTAAGGCAATTCCAATTAAAATCCCCAAGAGTTTCTTCACAGATTTGGAGGAAAAAGTCCTTAATTTCATTTGGAAAGACAAAAGACCCTGAATAGCCAAACCAACCCTGAGTGAAAAGAGCAATACAGGGGGTATATCTATACCAGACTTCAAACTATATTACAGAGCTATAGTTATAAAAACAGTTTGGTACTGGCACAAAAACAGACCTGTTGAGCAATGGAACAAAACCGAAGATCCAAACTTGAGCACATACAATTTAAGCCACCTCATATTTGACAAGGTGTCCAAGAAAATACAATGGAGGAAAGAGAGCATCCTCAGCAAGTGGTGTTGGCAAAACTGGATCACCACTTGTAGAAGAATGAAATTAAAACCTTATCTCTTGCCCTGTACAAAAGTCAACTCCATATGGATTAAAGACCTCAACTTGAAACCCCAAACTCTGAAGGTGATAGAAGAAAAAGTTGGCAACAGTCTACAAGACATAGGCATAGAAAAAGGCTTCCTATATCAGACAGCAGCTGTGCAAGAATTAAGGTCAACAATTGACAAATGGGACCTCATTAAACTCAAAAGCTTCTGTACATCAAAAGAAACAATCAAGGAAGTGAAGAGAAAACCCATAGAGTGGGAGGAAACCTTCACAGCAGGTACATCTGACAAAGCATTGATTTCCAGAATATATAAACTACTCAAAAAACAAAGGAGAAAGAAAACAAATGACCAACTCAGTAGATGGAGCAAAGAGCTGAACAGAGACTTCACAAGTGAGGAATTAAAGATGGCTGAGAAACATCTTAAGATGTGTTCAACATCACTAATATTTAAGGAAATGCCAATTTAAACCACTTTAAGATATCATCTTACTCCAATAAGACTGGCTAGGATCAAGAAAACAATTGATACCAAGTGCTGGAGAGATTGTGGGGAAAAGGGAACACTCATTCACTGCTGGTTGGAATTTAAGCTTGTACAGCCACTATGGAAAGCAGTGTGGAGAGCCCTTGGAATACTTGGAATGAACTTGCCATCTGACCCAGCTATACCACTTCTGGGTATGTACCCACAAAACTCATCTCACCACAGAGATACATGCACAGCCATGTTTATTGCAGCTCTTTTCACAATAGCAAGGAGATGGAACCACCCCAAGTGCCTCTCAACTGACGAGTGGATAGAGAAAATTTGGTACATCTACACAATGGAGTTCTATGCAGCAGTAAAGAAAGATGACATCATGAACTTTGAAGGTATTTGGATGGAACTAGAAGATGTTATGTTAAGTGAAGTAACACAGTCCCAGAAAAGCAAACAATGAATTGTATCCCTCATCTGTGTATACTAGCACCAGTTACCTAGCTGCATTTCTTGTGCAGGGCTCCTTGAGCTTTTGTCCATGTAGTTGGGAGGGATGCATACTGGAAAGAACAACAACAACAACAATAGCAACAACAGAAAAGACCACAACAAATAACTGATGGAAAAGGTGAACTTCTGCTCGAAACAGTCAACTTCTATATCGAGAATTTTGAGAAAGACTGAGAAAAAGATGAAAAACATGTTTGGCAGAATACATGAGCTCTGATGGGGTGGGGAGGAAGGGAGGGGTACACGGGACTAGATTTGATTTGTAACATAATTTTGTACAATATATAATATATATTATATATATGTACATAATATTGTACTATATATATTATATATATATAATAAAATTAAAAAATAACAAAATTATATAATCTAATCTAATAATTTCAATTACAAAACAATAGATTTACATGTTTAACAATGAATACATTTAAAAATGTAGAAAAATTAGTTTTAACTATGATGGTTAATAATGGTTGGCAATTTTACAGAACTTAGAATCATTTAGGTGACAAGACCCTGAAGATATTTGTGAGGGGTTTTGATTATGTTAAATAAATAATGTAGGTGACACCATTCTTATTAAATAGGGTCCTGGACTCAAAAAATTGAAAAATGCAAAAAGAACAAAAACCATTCATCACTCCCTGCTACTTGATAGTGGATACAACCAGATCAGCTCTGTTAAGCACCTCCCACACTGATCTTACCATGATGGTTCTCCATGCTCATACTGTGAGCCAGAATAAACCCTGCTTTTCTTAATTGTTTTTCTCACGGTATTGTGTCACACCAAGAAGAAGAGTAAGTGAAACAGGGAATAAAAGACTCACTTAATGATCCCACAAATAACCGAGACAAGTGTTTAAAGTACTTTTATTTAATTTAGGTTGAAATAAAGAAGGGATAATAGAAAAATACTAAGGAAATCTACATTTATGTGTGTTTTCTGCAAATTATCAATGTTGCTCGACACTGGAAACATATATTTTAAATCATCATATTAAAGACAGATAATATATAAAATGCCTCTCATTTTTCCATCTTACACATAGAAAAGACCATGAACACAGGCAACCGGATATAAATTATTAAAAACCTGCATGACCTTTGCCCCTAGCCATATTGTTGTCACTTTTATAACTCTGTGTATGTCTTGCATATGCTTTCATAGATTATCAGTCTGAAAGCAGGGGCGAGTTTAGGATAGAACAATATAAATGATTAACTAAACCCAATCAAAGCAATAAATCAAATGTTGCTGCATATTTCATACATTTCTTGTCACTCAAATAGACTCTTAAGTTGTAATCAACATGGGTACATCTTCCATTTTAAACATGGAAGAAAAGATTAATTACTATGTGTATACGTTAGCCAGTTTTATTTATTTTGATTCACACTTCTGAGATTTGGGTATATGATCATTCTGCTTCCTTGATTCTGTGCTGGTGAATCATAGCACCATGGTGGGAAGACTATGTCAAAGAAAGTGACTGAGCTCTAGTTAGACAAGAAACAAAGAATGAGAGGGAATAGTCTGGGAAAAGATAAACCCATTGATGGCTGGATCTCAGTTTCTCACTTCTTCCAAGTCTGCAAATCTCAATAGCTTATTCAGCTCTGTAACAGTAAAAGTAATTATTTCAGTGATGAAGTGAGTGGTCTCATAATCCACTCACTTCTCAATAGTACTTTCAACTGGGACCCCAACTATAATATCTAAACTAGAAGGGCTTTTATTAAAAAAATCCATTTCTCTTTTGCACTGAATTATATAGTTTCCTTCAATAAAATTAACAATTTGAAGTATTTTTATTTATTTATTTTTAATTTACAGATAAAGGAGTATCTACCTACCTTCTCAAAGCTGCATTTCCCGGGGCTGGAGAGATAGCCTAGCGGTTAAGAGCACCGACACTCTTGCAGAGGACCCGGGTTCGATCCCCAGCACCCACATGGCGGCTAAGAACCGTCTGTAACTCCAATTCCAGGAGAACTCCAGTTCCAGGGGAATCCGAGACCCTCTTCTGACCTCCGTGGCATTGCACGACACGGGTGCACAGACCTGCATGCAGACAATACATTCATACACATNCAAAGATATGGAAGAAGCAAAGGAGTTCTCAAATCAAGTTTTCAAATTAGAGAGGCAGTTGTAGAGTTCAGACATTCCATAATAGTCAGAGAATTTGAACATACATAGAATACCAGACTACTGAACCAATTCTGGCCTACCCAACCACAAAGCTTTGCCCAGTACTTCTATTTATCTGGTATCAAATCCACTGCTTTGCAAATAATATGACAAACCAAGATTCTTTCTAAATGATCTATACCATATATATATTATGAGATATTACTTAGCATACTAGGATCTGGGGTTTTTAATTCTTTGTACTTCAATGATTATTACTAGGGTTTACTCTTTAGTAGAGCAGCTAGATCCCATTAGTAGTAAATGATCTCTGGTCTGGTTATTTCTTTGATCAAAGATAATTTGTTTGTAGTTACTAGACTCTAGCTAATGGTGTTTACTAATTTGCTTGGTACAAATGATAAACCAAGGGAAATAATGCTGACAGAAAGATGTAAGTGCAAATTATGAGAAGCCAATGTACCATATCACCCAGCCTCAGCTGTTGTACTTTTCTCTTAATAGGGGAGGAAAATTCAGTGATACAGAGTAAATCGCCACTCAGTATCTGATTAATTTGAAGCTCATATTACATAAGAGTGAGTTCACCCTACACACCATAGTACAAAAAATTTTTGAATAACATTGACTTGCACATTCTTTTAGGGGATTAGTATTACAAATAAATTACCCAAGTTAGGAGCCATGGGAATTAGCTAGAGGCATTGAGTTCATGAAACAAGCGTATCACTAAAGGACTCCTATTGATAAGACTCTGTTCCCTATTTATTCACAGTTATGCAGGAAAGTACTAGTTTAGAACAAGTAAGCAAGCATAATCTAGTAGGTAAACCTGTTTCGACTTTTCACAGGTTACGACTCATTGGCCTTTTAAGTTCTGGATCTCACTAAAAAAAAAAAAAACCTTCTTATGGCTTAAACATCTTGTCTTGGGCGGCAATTAAGCTTACATATTTTGGTGAATTGTCATTACAAATCCAGATTATAAAAAGCATCGGGCGAAGCCATAACAAGGGGGAATGCATGCCTTTTTTATTATTTATATTATTTATTTATCTTATTTATTTGTACGGTTGACCATGCTTATATCTGGATTTGTGTGATATCAAAATATGTGGTAATTGCAGCAAGACAATTTTAGCAAGTTTTTTTTTTTTTTTTTATGAATCAGACTTAAAAGGGCCAAGAGTCTAACTGGAAAGGAAGGTAGTTCTAGATGTATGCTTGTTATTGTTCAATATTTCTGTGTGAATAAAAATAGTGCAACAGAGCTTATCAAATAGGAATCCTTGGATAGCTGGTTTCAGACTCAATGCCTCTCTTTCCAATTCTAATTGGTAATTTATTTGTAAACACTAATCCACCTAAAGAAGTGGCAGTCAATGTTATTCAATATATTGTACATGGTGTGTGGTGAACTACACTCTATAATATGTTCAATGATCAACTGTGGCTTTACTCTGTATCACTGAATTTTCCTCCCCTATTAAGAGAAAAGTACAACAGCTGAGGCTGGGTGATATGGTACATTGGCTTCTCATAATTTGCACTTACATCTTTCTGTCAGCATTATTTCCCTTGGTTTATCATTTGTACCAAGCAAATTAGTAAACACCATTAGCTAGAGTCTAGTAACTACAAACAAATTATCTTTGATCAAAGAAATAACCAGACCAGAGATCATTTACTACTAATGGGATCTAGCTGCTCTACTAAAGAGTAAACCCTAGTAATAATCATTGAATTACAAAGAATTAAAAAACCCAGATTCCTATATGCTAATAATATCTCATAATAATTATGTATAGAATTCATTTTAAGAAAGGAATCTGTTTGCAAATTATTTGCAAAGCAGTGGATTTGATACCAGATAAATAGAAGTACTGGGCAAAGCTTTGTGGTTGGGTAGGCCAGAATTGGTTCAGTAGTCTGGTATTCTATGTATGTTCAAATTCTCTGACTATTATGGAATGTCTGAACTCTACAACTGCCTCTCTAATTTGAAAACTTGATTTGAGAACTCCTTTGCTTCTTCCATATTTGTATTCCAAGGTGCAATGTATAATTCATCAGAAATATCTAAAGAGGTATAAAACCTACACTTTGTCCATTATCACTCTACACCTGAGGAAATTCTGAATCTCCTGAGTTATGCAATTTCCAATGAGACCCCTCCAAAAATCTATTTCTACATCAGATTTTAAAAGAAGGAATATAAAAGGAAATCATTATTGTCCCAGGAAACAACACTGTTATATAGAAAAATCTTACAAAAATGAGGTCAATATAAAAAGAACAGAAAAAAAGCAGAATTTGGGGCTATTAGCATGTTGTTAGTCACATTAGATCTAATATTAAATTATGCATTTCCAGAGTCAGAGAAAGAATCTAATTGTATAATGTGTGTTAAGAATAAATTTCCACCTCTTCTAATGTTAGTTGCTTACATGGAAGAGAGGCCTTTTATAGTGAGAGCCCAATTATTTGTCCTCTAGGCTTTTGAGATAAAGCTTCTTAACAATTTCTTTTTTTCTCAAATTAATAGTCTGAAAGAGATTTTTTACATTCATTTTACAAAGAAAGTTCTTTTTGTATTCTGATTTAATGTGGACATGTTCATTATTTTTGTTAACTTTGTCCCTGAAATAATAGCTCAAAATAATTACAGCTCTTACCTTATTGAGTCAATAGATGTAAATTTGGATGAAATTTAGATACAAGATTAGAGGCTGATTGATCATTTTTAATCCTTTATGTTAACAATTGTTTGAAAGGAAAGAGGTAAAAGTGTCCATTATCTTAACAACCATTCTTTTCAACACAAATTTGCCTAGATAATATCCAAAATGGGTGCACTGACTGAAAAATATACTACATGTGCTTCTCTTAAGTCATGAGAAGCCACAGTCTCCAGCACAGAAAACTCAACAAGCAGATAGTTTTTTAATATAATATTTTTTTATGTTTTGTGTATTTTAGACCATTTATCAGTTCAATTTAGACATATTAACCTTTCCCTTCCCCCCACCCCACCCCTGATCATGCATTCTGCCATAAATATCCAGCATCTTTCTCTCAGCCTTTTTTGTTTAGGAATCCATATTTTCCTCCTTTAATTTTATATTAGTCTAAAATATGAATACACACCTTCCACCCATATACAGTAATTATGGAGTCTGAAAATAAGTGTTGGACCTATTCTAGAGCCCATTAAGAGACTTACATTATAACAACATTGTTGCTTTCAGATAAAAAGAAATATAACAATAACTTTGTTTAGCTTGCCTTTCAACTGGGGATTTGGTTTTAGCACCACAAATGAGGGAAATCATTCACAGCTTGTTTTTCTGGGACCCTGTTACTTCACTTAGCAAATGGCTTTGAGCTCCATCCATTTACCTGCAAAGTTTATGATGCCATCTTTCTTTATCACTGAATAGTACTCTATTGTGTAGCTGTACCATATTTTGTCATCCACTCATCTGTTGAGGGACATTTGGGTTGGATCCAACTCTTCCCTATTGTGAAGAGATCTGGAATAAACATGGATGTACATTTATCTTTGTGGTAGAATGAGTCTTCTGGGTATATACCCAGGAGTGGTATGACTGGGTCAGATGGTAGGTTCATTTTGAGTCTTTTAAGGGTTCTCCACACTGCTTTCCATAATGGTTGTGCAAGTAAATTCCACCAGCAGTGGATGAGTGTTCCCTTTTCCCTGCAACCTCTCCAGCATTTGGTGTCTTTTGTTTTCTTGAACTTATCCAGTTGTATCAGAGTGAGAGGATATATGAGAGTGGTTTTAATTTGCATTTCCTTAATTATTAAAGATGTTGAGCACTTTTTAAGATTTTTCTCAGCCATCTTTAATTCCTCACTGGTGAATTCTCTGTTCAGCTCTTTACTCCACCTTTTGAGCAGGTCATTTGTTTTCTTCTTTGGTTTTTGAGTAGTCTATATATTCTGGACGTTAATGCTCTGTAAAAAGTATCACTGGTGAAGATTTTTTCCCACTCTGTGGGTTTTTCTCTTCACTTCCTTGATTGTTTCTTTTGTTGTACAGAAGATTTTGAGTTTAAAGAGTTCCTACAACGATTACTACTTGAAATGTTCAGAAGGTTACTAACAGATGGATTTCTCCCAAATTCCTTCTACAAAGCCAGCATCACTCTAATACCTAAATGAGGCAAAAATGCAACCATAAAGAAAGCTATATATTCCCATCTAATTAATGAATGTAGATGTAAAAATTTTCAGCAAAATACCTGCAAATCGCATAAAGATCCACATCAAAAAGAGCATCCATCATGATCAAGTTGGATTCATACCAGAGATGCAGGGATGGTTCAACATACATAAATCAGTAAATATCATAAAACACATAAATGGACTGAGAGACAATAAACACACTATCATCTCATTTGATGCAGAAAAAGCCATTGATAAGATCCAGCATCATTTCATGTTTAAAGTCCTAAAGGGAATTGGGCTGAACAGAACATTCCTCAACACTTCAAAGCAATATATAACAAACCTACTGCCAACATCATCCTAAATGGAGAAAAATTGGAACCATTTCTGTTAAAGGCAGAAACCCAGCAAGGGTATACCTTATTGCCACTCCTCTTCAACATAGTGCTGAAACACTTGCTAGGGCACTAAGACAAGAGAAGAAAATTAAAGGAGAAAAGAGGAAGTTAAAGTAACCCTTTCTGCAGATGATATGATAATTTACCTAAGGGATGCTAAAAAAACTCCGCCAGAAAACTTCTAGAAATGATTAATAATTTCAGTAAAGTGGCAGAATACAAAATTAACCTAGAAAAATCAGTAGTCTTTCTTTATGGCAACAATAAACAAGTGGAGAAGGAATGTAAGAAGACCATATCACCACAATCACCTCAAAAGTAATAAAATATCTGGGAACAAACCTAAACAAGAGATACCAATGACCTCTACAACAAAAATTTTAAACCCCTGAAGAAGAAGATTGAAAATGACATCTAAAGATGGAAAGACCTCCCATGCTCTTGGATTGGAAAAAAATAGTAAAAATGTCCATTTTACCCAACTTGATATACAGATTAAAACAAATCCCAATCAAGATTCCCATGAGTTTCTTCACAGCCTTCGAAAAATAATCCTTAAATTTGTATGGAAAAACAAAAGACCCCGAACAGCTAAAGAAACCCTGGGTGAAAAATTCAATACAGGGGGGATTGCTCTACCAGACTTCAAGCTATATTGCAGGGCCATAGTCATAAAGACACCATGGTACTGGCACAAAAACAGAACCTTTGACCAATAGAACAAAATTGAAGATCCAAACTTGACCTCATACAATTTCAGCCAACTCATATTTGACAAAGGGGCAAAAAACCCTCAATGGAGGAAGGATAGCATCTTCAGCAAGTGGTGCTGGCAAAATTGGATCATCATTTATAGAAGAACAAAATTAATCCCCTACCTCTCACCGTGTACAAAAAGCAAATCCAAGTCAATCAAAGATCTCAACATGAAACTGGAAACCCTGAAGGTGATAGAAGAAAAATTTGTCAACAACCAATAAAATATAGGCATAGGAAAATACTTTCTAAATCAGACAGCAGCTGCACAGGAACTAAGGTTAACAGATCCTTTTAAAGGAGGGAGGGGAGACTCTAGATTAGCTATCTAGACCTCAGTGGATGAATTTGCATTGAAGGATGTCTGGGGACACTAACCAGACTTTATCAGCAGTAATGTAAATGACAGAAGGCATGAATTCTAGTGGAGGAATTGGAGGCTTCTAGTGAAGAAGGGGGTACAAATATGATTAAATGATCCATATGAAATACACAGAAATTCAGTAAAATTTTTACAAAAAATAAAGTATTCATTTTATTTTATACATGTGATATAAACTTTTAGTTAATATTTCAAATTTCAATTATCTTAGCCTAGAAAATCATAGTCAGGTTAAAAATGAGACATATGTATTACTGAATGCTTAAACTTCTTTTGGAAAATTTACATCCCATTCTTTCTGGTTGTTTGATAATAAGCAATATTCCAGACTCAACTTATACAAAACACTAGGCAAATTAGAGTTGGCAAATTCACTTATTTCCTTAGGGAATGTGTCCACTAAGATAGACACTTGGAAAACAAAATAGTGGACTTTATACAACCATTTCATTAGTTTATTGGAAACACTTTCCCACTTTCTTTGGTCAGTCTGCACACACACAGAGAGAGAGAGAGAGAGAGAGAGAGAGAGAGAGAGAGAGAGAGAGAGATGCATTATCAATGCTTCAACCATTCAACCACTTCAGATGGTGGTAGGAGTTCAATTGTTTCCACTCATTCATGTTTTGTGACAATTGTGTTCAAGGCTTCCCATTTTCCCAAGTACTACTTTAGTGGTATCACACAAATTTTGATATGGAGTGCTTTCATTGTTATTAGATTCTAAGTGTTGTGCAATGTTTCTAGCTTCTTGATATGTAACTCAAAATTCAGTTGAAAATAGAAGCCATTTTCAAATAACTGTTATAAATAACTAAAATAATACTATTGCCATAATACCTCAAGTATATTGAGTTTAAATAAGGTTTTGGCTGTTGTCTGCAATTCCAAACACTAATCCACCCGGGAGTTTTAAGGAACAATGAACTATAACTTTAAAAACAAGCTTGTGTAAAAAGGATTTCTTAGACAAAATGAACATTTTAAAGTTGATGTCTGCCTATATTTATAATAACAATTTTTATTGGACAAAACTGTAGCATACTGAAACTCTTAAGAAATTCAGGATGCTGATTCACATCTTTCTATAAATATAAAACATTTTATTTATATAGCTAGATGGAGAAAACAGAAAACATGCTCCAAAACTCCCTATCCCTTGGCTTCCTAAACAAGATTTTCTACTTGTATCTGTTCCTAGGTTCTTGAATTGCTAAGCCATTGTTGTGCTTCACAAACTTAGATAGATAGTAGTTTTAAATCACTGGCCCTTAACCCTCCCAGCACTTTTATTTCCATTCAAAAGATCAGTAAGTGGCAGGAAGGAGATTTTTGTTTTTTGAGCAGATCACCCCCACCCCCAACCCAGGACTGGTCTTAGCCTGTTGTCAGAGCACTTTCTCTTTTTATTTATTTATTTATTTATTTATTTATTTATTTATTTATTTTTCGACTTTTTAATTTTTTTTATTTATTTCTGTATGTGTATGAATGTACTGTCTGCATGCAAGTTTGTGCACCCGTGTCGTGCAGTGTCGCGGAGGTCAGAAGAGGGTATCGGATTCCCCTGGAACTGGAGTTCTCCTGGAACTGGAGTCTCAGACGGTTCTCGGCTGCCATGTGGATGCTGGGGATCGAACCCGGGTCCTCTGCAAGAGCAGTCGGCGCTCTTAACCTCTAGGCCATCTCTCCAGCCCCCAAGCATTCAACTCTTTAGGGGCTCAGAGAAATAGAGATTTTACTCCAACTTGTTGAATTATATGTTACCCAGAAGCGCTGGGACTTCTTAACTTCTGAGCAAAATTTGGGGAGAAATGCATTACAAAACAAAAATATAAGGAACTACAACAAAACAAAGAAACCAGACTCTTAGGAAATATTCCCTGCATGGGTTTATCCTTGAAAGACTGGCATATTTCCCATACTAGCTTGCATCAGAATTCTTAGTAGTTGAATTCACATTTGGGCCAAAAATTTTGTTTTTAACCAGTAGGAGTCACAGTTTGCAGTGAATGTACTTCCTTTATCTGAAACACAAGAAAAATCAGGTAATTTATAGGAAAATACATATAAACCTTGATGGGAAAATAAGAAATTCCTATACAAAATGTTCAGAGAAATAAAGAGAAAACATTACTCACTTTTTCATATGAAGCCAATCTATCTTTAAACACAAAATCAGGAAAAAAAAAAGATACTAGGAAAATGAAAAGTTATACTTCCCTCCAATTTATAAACTACTGGGCTTTAATTAACCTGTGGCTCATAAGACTGAGCATTTTAGTAATTAAAATAAACATGAAGAACTACAGTAGGTGCCTGAAAATTTTAAAAATAAATCGATATGAATAAAATCACAGAAGAAAGTTTAAAAACAATAAAATATTTAATTAACTGACATGCATTAGTAAAACATGTATATCAATATATAAATTTTGTTAAATTGTATTTCATTAAATTATACTTACAAGAAGAAATTCCGTCTTATTCTCTTTTTTCCTTTTTATTATTTTTTTCTTATTTTGAATGATGAAATGGTATTTAATGACTAAAATAATATGAGTAAAAACCATATATTGGTTTAGCCTAGCGGTTAAGAGCACCGACTGCTCTTGCAGAGGACCCGGGTTCGATCCACAGCACCCACATGGTGGCTAAGAACCGTCTGTAACTCCAATTCCAGGAGAAGTCCAGTTCCAGGGGAATCCAAGACCCTCTTCTGACCTCCGCGGCATTGCACGACACGGGTGCACAGACCTACATGCAGACAGTACATTCATACACATACAAAAATAAATAAAATTAAAAAAAAACATTTTGAATAATTCTAGAAAATATCAAATTTTCTAAAACAGAGACGTGCAGATTGTACATTGCTTTAGAATTTTAAATAAAGCAATATATACACTAAGAATTTGACATGATGAGGACCCTGAATGTTTACTAAAACATTTTATTTTAGGATATTTACATCTCAAATGTGGTTTCCTTTATTCTTTACATTTGGCTTGGTATTTTTGGTTGTTTCTTTTTGAGAAAGCTATGTAGCCTAGGCTGGCTCATGCATCAGACACTTGCTTCTTATTGAAATATAATATTTTTATTAATTCTTTGAGAATTCTTACAAAATAATCCTCCTAGCTTCTCCTAAATTGACTCCCACCCCCAGCCACTCCCAACTTCCCAATTATGACTGCTTTTCTACATTCTTTAATGTATTTTCCAAAATATTTTCACTGATGTTTGCAGTTTTTATACAGTATAATATGATAGTATTTAGATTCTCACCAACCATACCTTCCCCTAACCACCTCACCCAATTTAATGTACTGTACTATATAATAAAGCATGTAGAGTCAATTTGTGTCCCCAAATGTCCAGTTTGGGTCCGTCCACTGGAGCTTGGTTAATCTACTAAGAGTCACATCCTTCAAAGAGACTGACCACTCCCTACCAGCAAGCAGAGGTTGCCAGTAGGTACTTAGGTGGGTTGAGTTTTCTTAGCCACTTCCCTACTTCTATGGTGGGGATTTTTCTGGTTGGAGCTGTCATGAGACTTGTACATGCTATCATCATTGCTGGGCGTTCATATGAGTAACTGGCTGGCTGGCTGCACAATCCTGATTCTTTCTTGGTAAAATTATTCCCGGTGTGGTATAAACAATATCTGCCCTTGGTCCCAAGGTCAAACTGAGGTAAGATTTTACCAAATGCAGTCAGGAAAATTAGTGAGTTTATTGGACTTACTTACATAGCACAGGATGAGGATTTACTTATAGGACTATGTCTGGCTCCCATAAGGGCACACTGGAAAGTGTACCTCCAAACATGGATGTTGGCTTCCCATATCTGTTAAAAATGGTGACATTTCCTCCCCTATGTTTCTAGCACTTATCCAGCTCCAGGGCCTGACTGGTTGGGTGGTGGAGCTGGACTCTTAGGCAAGGATCCTGTGACACTTCATGGCCTTCCTTTCTTGTGGAGTGTGACAGTTAACATGCTCAAATGTGATAATCAGAAGCAAAGGGTTCAACAGTGCTTGGGAAGATGATGCCTTACTGTCATCTGTCTGCCAGACGACAGTTATTCCTTGTGTAATCAGCAATGTCTGGCTGTGAAAATGTTGTTTCTTGATTTTCAGTGATTACTGAGACTTGGGAGGCAGAATTTTGATATGGTATCATATTTATGGATAATCTCTTGTTCTCTGCACTTTGGCCTATTGTAGGTTTCTGTGTTAATCTCCATTTGATAACAAGGAAGCTTCTCTGTTGAGAGGTGAGAGATGCATGAATCTGTAAGAATAACTCATTGGGGGACTGGAGAGATAGCCTAGCAGTTAAGAGCACCGACGCTCTTGCAGAGGACGCGGGTTCGATCCCCAGCACCCACATGGCGGCTAAGAACCATCTGTAACTCCAATTCCAGGAGAACTCCAGTTCCAGGGGAATCTGAGACCCTCTTCTGACCTCCGTGGCATTGCACGACATGGGTGCACAGACCTGCATGCAGACAGTACATTCATACACATACAAAAATAAATAAATTAAAAAAAAAAAGAATAACTCATTGGACGTCAGTTTAATATGCTAACAACTTAGTCATCAGGGAAATGAAAATTAAAAACACTTTGAAATTTCATCTTACCCAACTCAGAATTGGTAAGATTAAAAAAAAAAAAAGCAAATGCAGGAAAAATAAGAACTATTATCCACTGTAGGTAGAAATGCAAACTGTTTCAGCCACTGTGGAAATCAGTGTGGGATTCTTCATAAAGGCTGAAATAGTTCTATCATATGATCTAGCCATACCACTCTTGAGAATATACCTAAAAGACTATCCTCATGGGAAACTATATTGCTTCTCCCCAAAGCTCAAGGACAATTGATACATTTAGGAACAGGGTGCATATGGAACCAAAAGTTAGGGGTTAGAGTGGGGAGCTGGTTAGTGTCTTCTAGATATTACAGGGATGCTCCATACAAGAATTCACAGCAACTGTGGTTGCCTGTGCAATACCTGCCTAAGGTGATTCAAATGAACATTCTAGGATGGAGGGAGAAAGCCTCATGAATTTGAACTCCTAAAACAGGAGGTACTGAGGCAAATGTCTTCTGTGAAAGGGACAGGCAGTTTTCTTTGAGGGTATGGCACTCGTAGGGCAATTATGTCACCAGGTATAGCCACATACTCATGAATTTGTAGGAAGCAAAAAATTGGACTCAAAGGGTTTTAAAAACAAAGAGGTTTCTAAGGTGGTAAGTTTCCTTATGGCCTTTTCTAGCAGTCTTAAATATGGGTTCTCCCACCTCAGACTCCCATCTATGCCGTGCCCTCCCATTTCTCACCTCATTTAACACTCCCTCCTTTCTTATCACCTTTCCTTTATATCACTAGATTCCACCCAAAAGCCTCACCCCAATTCCATAGTCTTTTGATAGTTTCTCAACTTCCTCTGAATTTTCAAATCAAAACAGGCATATATAGGATTTCAAGCTAGCAACCAGCTAGAAAATGTGATATTTGTTTTTCTGGGTCTGGGTTAACTCAATTAAGCTGAGTGTTTTCAGTTCTATCCATTTTATGATTTTGATTTTTATAAGAGCTGAATAATATTCCATTGTGTACATGTAAAGTAAGTTCATTGTTAATTTATCAGTTGATGAACATATAGGTTTCCAATTTGAGGCTATTATGAAGAGGAAAAAAATAAACACAGATGAAGAGGTATTTCTGTAGTAGTATATAGTCTTTTAAGAATACCCCCAAGAGTGGTATGGCTAGATCATATGGTACATCATTTTCAAGCTTTTTGAGAAATCTCACACTGATTTCCATAGTGACTACAACAGTCTGCACTTCCATCAGCAGTGGATAATAGCTCCGCTTTTCCCTCATCCTTGCCTGCATTTGCTTTGTTTCTTGATGTTAGCCATTCTGAGTTGGATCAGATGAAATTTCAAAGTAGTTTTAATTTGCATTTCCCTGAAGAGAGTTATAGCATGAAACTGATCTCTGATGAGGTATCCTTATACCCATAGATCCTTATTCTTTTTACTTTGATCAGTTGTGAGTTTGGGTTAACCTTTGTCCTATGCAAAAGGAAACTTTTATGATGAAATCTATGGGCATACAGATGTGATTTTTAGATGAGTTTGATACTATATCAATTTAGCAGAATAAGGTAATTGGTTCAGTCCAAAAATGTTGGTCACGGGGCTGGAGAGATGGCCTAGTGGTTAAGAGCACCGGCTGCTCTTGAAGAGGACCCAAGTTCAATCCCCAGCACCCACATGGTGGCTAAGAACAGTCTGTGACTCCAATTCCAGGAGAACTCCAGTTCCAGGGGAATTCGACACCCTCTTCTGACCTCTGTGCATTGCATGACTCGAGTGCACAAACCTACATGCAGACAGTACATTTATACACATACAAAAATAAATAAAATAAAAAAAAAGATTTTATTAAAAAAAATGTTGGTCACATTTACAGTACCAGACATGTATTTTCTCTTTTGGAGTGGACATTGAATCCACCAAAAAAGCAGTTGGTTACAGCATACTGGGTATATCTTGCCATCCTGCTTTTTACTGTAACTGGAAGGGTTCATAACTCGCTTTCACTGTCCAGGACTTGTTCCCTTTAGAAGCTTGTAAAGAAACTCCCAATACTGTGAAATCAGCCAGCAAGCAAGACACTTTCTGGGCAGTTCCAACTTAATTTCTCCATATTCTGCAATGACATTATGTGGTGTTACAGCAATAGGGTCTTATCATCAACTTCCAGTGGGTACCAGGTGCCATGGCAATATCTTGTCTTCTTTGGGGGTTATCTGGGCCACTGTTGACAAAAAACTTGAGTGGATGTTTTCAACAACTGGCACTGAGTTTTTATTTTTCAACCTATGACTCTGGAAGGAACGTTATCTTTTGTGTAAGGTAACTCCAGTTAGGCACTTATAAAAATATTGTGTAGTCACAGCTCTTTCAAACTTCCCTGTGTTGGTTGTCCTCCCCATGCCCTCTTCTGTGTTACCCTCACATCTATCTCTCCACCACAACCTCTTATGTCATTATTCCCCCTTTCCTCTTCCTAGAACCTGTGTTCTACTATACACTATCCCCTTAAGTTCTTTCTTCTCCCTCACCAGGAAATATTCCTTCCCAGTTTACTGGATTTTGAGTGAACTCCAAGTAACACATACAAATCTAAAGACTAGACATGAAGATGTTTAAAAATGATGATTTTCTTCATTTCAAGTGAGTTCTTAGTAACTTACAGCAGAATCAGATAGAGGACCAGTTCACAGTCACTGTAAGTACATTATCACAGACTTGTGTCCAGGTAGAAATCTTTCATTACTGTGGAATCCTTGACTTGCTTCCAATTCTGTCTTATCAGTTATGACTCCAGATTCTGAGCCAAATAATTTGTCTGACTCCACTTAATAACCACACCACAATGTTTGAAAAACCAGCAGCTATGGAAGTCTCTGAGAACAACCAACGTAATTGCACTTAGAAGTCAAATAATGATTTAATTTTCACTGTGCAATCCTTGGATCTTTTCAACCTTATACAGTTTGTGCACTTTGTTGAAATGTAGTCTATGTTTTTAAAAGTTGAAAATAAATACTGCTCGCATATTGGTTTTACATGAAGGATGCTTGTACTCACAAATTATCATTTATTGTTAAAAAAAATGAAAAGGAAACAAAACAAAAAAACAGAGAAAGATGCAGAAAAGTTACGGCAGAATGCATGATCTGGGATGGGTAGGGGTGGGGTGGGGGGAAGGGAAGGGGATATGTGCCTGAACTGAATTGGAAAATGATGTATTAAATACACAAAGCATCAATAAAAATAAAAATAAAAATAAATAAAAAAATAAAACAACAACTTTAAACTGATTTTAAAATTGTACAGTATATATGTGCATTGTGGAAAAGAGCAAACTTTGGTATAATTTAAACCACAAATATGCTTAGGTTACAAGGAGCAAATCTAACTTGAGCTACTGTGGTAGTTTACAGCAATGGCTCAGAGCAGTCACAAAGCTGTTGGACCGCTGCATCATGGGAAGTGGTCATTAGAGGATTTCAAAGGATACTTTATACTTATGAGGATTTGCTTCTCTGAAGGTTCTGGATAAATGTGGACTCCGAGGGAAAGGGGGAACCAAGGGTGGCTTCCAGGATTCTGGCCAGATTTAGTGGTGGAATTGTAAGTGTAAATTATTAAACAAGCTCTTAGCATAGAAATACAGATAGGCGGATTTATGATAAAACCCCAAGAAACTTCTCTTTGCATGACTGATTTTTCCAGAGAAAGGAAAGTGGCCCTTCGTGGAGACTGAGAATCATAAAAAAGGAATTATGGGGAAGGTGTGAAATGATCATTTGGGGAGGAATGCAGTGGGTCAAACAGAGAGCTGTCCTAATGCTGCCAAACAGGGCTGAGGACTCAATACTTACAGTAGGTAGGGGATTAACAGAAATGGGAGAGAGCCCAGAGAGAGTAGTGCGGGCATGAATAGGATTGAAATAGATTATGAACATACATGAAACCATCATAATGAAATCCATTGTGTATAATTAACATATGCTAATAAAACATATTTGAAATACCACATACACATATGCTATATCATCATTATGTGTAATTATATGATCAAAAATGTATTAAAGTATCAGATTTTAACTAAAGCAACAAATATTTGGGAAAGGAAAATTATAGGGAAGAAGGGAAATGAGAAAAAAATCACAATAAATTGATTATCTGTATCACCATTGAGCATGGAAAAAACTCAACAAACCATAAACTTGAAAAACCTATAAAGTTGTAGATGTATAAACTTAAAACTATGTGAAGACTAGCTTATAAAACAGAATGTTTTCATCATTGTTTTATGCATAATATATAAGCAATAAAATGAATTAAATGCTTTATTATGGGATTTGAGTTTCTTTTGAGTGTGTTCAATAAGTGAATTCATGCAAATGTGTGTTCTACTGTGAGAGTCTAATGTTAGCCATCATTACTGTTAATAATGCTATAAACATATTGCAAAGGTTAGTTTTAATTGTCAGTTTGATTGGATTCATAATAGACAAGAGATCAGTGAAGCACACTTCTGGGTGTGTGTGAGAGAGTTATGAGGGATATAGTCAGATCATGAGGGCTCTATCTTAATGAACAGATTAAGCCCTTGACTGGTTCATAATATACTGGTATGTTGGGAGGTGGTAATACTGTAGAGAGTACATATTTAGAGGAAGTGAGTACTGCTCTGTCTTATCATGGTCTACTCTTGATGCCCACATGTCCAGTATACCATAATGGACTGAAATTTCTGAAATTATGACCCAATACAAATAATTATTCTCTTCGAGTTGTTTATTTCAAGTACTTAGCCATGAAGTGATTGTAAAACTAATTAACTCACACATCAAGAACAATTAAATAAAATTTTTGTTTCTACAATTGTGGCTATGTATAGAACTGTTCTTGGAGAAAATAGCTGGCTCAAACCCATGATCTATATTTTTGAGAAGCTTCCTTCCTTCTCTTCTGTGGTAGGTTCTTATTACTATTTTTCTCTCTGTCCAACATTCATAGAGTTCTTAAAATCAGTGATCTTATTTTTAATTGATTAATTAAATTATGTGTATGTAAAAATTAATTTATGTGTAAGAGTGTTACACCTGTATGTGTGTAAGTGTATACATTTCATGCTGTGGCCTCAGAGGACGGAAGGGGCCATCAGATCCACTAGAACTGCAGTTATGGACAATCCTTTTCTAGAATGAGAATTCTGGGATTCGAATCTATGACTTCTGCTAGAAGAGTCAGTACTCTTAACCACTGAGCCACATCTCCAGCCCCTCAGTTACCATCTTCAAAATATGCAATGCTTTCTTTTCTGTGATAATCTGGTACTCCCACTCTTTAAGAATTAATGGAGGCAGAGGCAGGCGGATCTTTGTGAGTTCAAGGCCAGCCTGGTCTACAGAGTGAGTTCCAGGACAGCTGGGACTACAAGGAGACCCTGTTTCGAAAAGACCAAAAAAAAAAAAAAAAAAAGAATTCATGTCAATTTTGATGAATAGCTTTAAATGTCAACATGACACACATGGGTCGAGGGAGCCTGTGTTGGCAATTGCTTCTACCAGACTGGCCTGTGACCTTGTCTGTGGGGTATTTTGTTGATTGTTGAATGATATGGCAGGGCCCAGCCAACTGTGGACTGTGCAAACCAATGGGTATGTTGCTCTGTATTTGATAAGAAGGCAGGTTGAACATGGGCTAGGACACCAAGCCAGGAAGCAGCATTCCTCCATATCCTGTATTCCATCTCTGAGTTCCTCCCTTGGGCTCCCTAAGTGATGAACTGTAACAGGAGAGATGTAAGCCAAATAAACCCTTTAGACCTCAAGTTTATTTTGATGAGAGTGTTTTTGCACAACATTTGAAAGCAAACTAGGACAGTAAATGTATACTTTATAGTGAACTAAACCTATACATATTCAATAGAATGAAGTAATTTTATATTTTAAAGCTTTCTAGCATAAAGAAGTAACTTACACCAATGTACAAATATGCTCAAAATAGATTTGATTTGTATATATTTGTCTAAAAGATTTAAGGCAAATTGTGAATTAGAAACATATACATCTACCAAATAGAAGGAAATTATTTGTTACTGTCTCAGTTGTACTTATTGTGCTTTAAGGAAGTACACCTATTACATTTGACTATGTCTTTCAAATAAACAAAATCCTTTTTATTTTATGTTCTGAGAAAAGAGGTAAAGACTTTTTCCTATCAATTTCAACTTCAAGTAAACTCTTCCAATAACATGGAAATTCAAAATTATTTGGA
Organism: Rhizomys pruinosus; assembly: GCA_009823505.1. Lineage (NCBI taxonomy): Eukaryota > Metazoa > Chordata > Mammalia > Rodentia > Spalacidae > Rhizomys > Rhizomys pruinosus. Next base: position 5,308,520 of record VZQC01013045.1, on the reverse strand, counting down.
AATATTTCATATTGTAGTTGAAAAAGATTAAATCATTAATCTGGATGTTTGTTGAATGAGAATACACATATGTCAGAAATATTACAGGTGAATATTTTCTAAGAATAACTGAAATTTTAAAAAGAAAAAAAAATATTTAAAATAGTAAAACTTTCTTTCTTTTTAAAATTTTTATTAAAGTTTTGTGTATTTCATGCAGAATATCTTTTTTTTTTTTGTCTTTTTAAGACAGAGTCTCCATGTAGCCCCAGCTGTCCTGGAACTCATTCTGTAGACTAGGCTGGCTTTGAACTCACAAAGATCCGTCTGCTTCTGCCTCCTGAGCGATAGGATTAAAGGCATGCACCACCACACCCGGATCAATACAGAATATCTTAATCAATTTTCATACATTCTGTCATTTATGTTAAGGGCTGTCATGTCAGTAGTGTACCCCAAGCCCCTTCAGTGCAAGTTCAACCACTGGGGTCTAGTTAGCCTATCTAGTGCTCCTCCATCTAAGAAGATCAGCAATTCCTCGGACAGCAGTGGTTATCTGTTAATGTTTCTTCAGCTTAGATTGGGGCAAGCTGTCCACTTCCCCAGTTCCATGTTGGGATGTTTTTCTGCTTGAGTTTACATGGATCTTGTGCCTGTTGCGACCATTGCTATAGGTTTGTAAGAACAAGTTCCCAGGAGCTTGTAGGACTCCGTTTCCATATGTTCATGCACCTCCTCCCGGGCTCTCACAATCCTTTCTGATTCACATTATAACCTAAAAATTTGAAATTAATTAGTCAGAGAGTGGAGTATGTATATTATGACATAACTTTCTGGTTTTCCCTATTATTGGTTTTGGAAAATATGTCATAGTACATAATAAAGCAGGTAGGTAGTTTCTTTGGAGATGGAATGAGAAAGAATAACAACATTTGTGGTAGGAATGTTTGGGAGTAGTCTTGGCTTTGCATCATGAACACATATATAAAATCAAAAGTTTTAATACAAATTTTAAAAAATGATTAATTTGAGTGTTCATTGGATTTTGATTCACATTGAAATTTACTTTACTAAATATACTGTAGTTGGGTATTATATATGATAATGGGTGGTTGGCAAGGTGACTTAAAGAAAATATTTCAAATTTCATAGAAGTTGAAACCTTAAGTATTTCATCTAATTTTTGTCCTGCATACTATGATCAATATATACAGTATTACAGTAGATGGTTGGATTATTTATTATTTACTACAGCCCATTAGCATAAATATATTTATTGAAATCATAGGATTTTTAAAAAAATGTCTATGAAGTTGAGTAGTTTTGACTTTTAATGTTAAATCACTGAGAATTGAAGTTGCTTGTCATGAGGCAATTAGTTTAAAACAAATATGACTGGCTGGAGAGATGGTCTAGTGGTTAAGGGCGCTGGTTGCTCTTGCAGAGGACCTGGGTTCAATCCCCAGCACCCACATGGTGGCTGAGAACCATCTTTAACTCCAGTTCCAGGGGAATCCGATGCTCTCTTCTGACCTCTGCGGCATTGCACGACATGGGTGCACAAACCTACATGCAGACAGTGCATTCATACACATACAAAAAATTAATTAAATTACAAAATAAAGCAAATATGACAAGACAAAAAATGTTAATGACATAGCCAGTGCCAGGTATAGGTTATTGTGTTCTTGGAAATGAATCGTTCTGAGCCTGTAAGCTCTAATTCCATTGTTACTAATGTTATTTGAAAATACAACGGTTATCTTCAATGTATGCATGACCCTCTCCATAGGAACCACAAATTTTAATATCTTAAAGTGGCATGAATCCTTTGGCTCCTACTTGACGACCCACTGTAATGGTTTACAACAGCAAGAAAGAACCACTCATTTTTACTTTAAACAGTACTACTTTAATTTGAATTCTGGACCAAAGTGCCTCTGTTTCTGATAAGATGTCTGTCTCATGGGCATCATTTAAAATAACACAACTAACAATCATGGTCTACTTATGTCTATCCCTGGAAGAGCTAAGGATTTCGTATCTGTTACCTGCCTTCACTTGATTAATGTGCAAAATTGATCATTTCTTCTTCATTGGAAATAAAAGTAAGGGGCACAGGATAACAACAACAACAACAACAACAACAACAAAATGATGGGATGAGTGGAATATTTTCTATCAATTCAATTCCAAAAGTATTTAGACCCTGTAAACTTATGGACAGCTTCTAATGTTAATGATGTATCATTTTGTGATACTTGAATGGATCCTTTACTCTTCAATTTTGATAGAAAATAAATATTATTTTTTCTAAAGCCAAGTAAAAATACATATACCTCAGTTTGCAGCTCTCTGTGATTAAATGATTAAACGATACCTATTGAAATAAAGTTTATTTGCTATAGAATATTATTTTTTTCTTATACCTTCTGCCTAAATGAACACTTGTTTGTATAAATGGAATATGGTGCAAAGAAAATAATAGTTTAAGCACAACTAAGAAATGTTTTTAGCTTATTTAAATTTAAATTTATTGATTGAACATTTCTATGTTTCAGATTCTGCATCAAAGTACAAGGAACAAAGCCCACGAAAAAAAATAAATCTTTGGAGTTATTATTTTCAACATATTATTCTGTATAATAACATATTTCAAGGATTTTAGAAACATAGTTAAATAATATTATATATTTTCAAAGGTAATTAATTTTATCTCTGAATAAAGCACATCATACACTGAACTAGAACAATTTTATGCATATTTCATAAAGCAACATTCTTAGAAGGTAAATTTGTATCTAGAAGTATGCCAAGTTATAAGACATTGGCATTTCCATATATATTCCTGGAAAGAATGCAATTTTATTCAATTTTCATTGAGGAAGATTTGACAATACCTACTCAGTTACTACCACCTCTTGAAATAATCTGTTATTTTTATGTATGTCACATCTTGCAATTGAAACTAAGTGCTGTGATCTAGGTCACCCTCAGCTTTACAGAAGTAATTTAAAAAATTTTGGTCAGGGCAATAAAATGTTTATGAGTAGGTGGTCAATGAAACAGAATTTTAATATTACTTGATTGTGCAGTGCAAGTTTCATTACATCTGCACCAATGACATCAATAGTATGAAATTAGTAGGGGTTTGTCAAAACTAGGATTAAATTGGGGGGTACTTTATTTACAACTGGATATCTAAAGCACTTTCTTTTTTAATTTTGTTTGTATTTATTATTTTTTATGTGTATGAGTGTACTGTCTGCATGTAGGTTGTTGCACCTATGTCGTGCAATGCCGCAGAGGTCAGAAGAGGGTCTCGGATTCACCTGGAACTGGAGTTAAAGATGCTTCTTAGCTACCATGAGGGTGCTGGGAATCGAACCCAGGTCCTCGGTGCTCTTAACCACTAAGCCATCTCTCCAGCCCCTAAAGCACTTTCTGTCAACAGACTAGCAACCAAACAAAGCACAGAGAGGACTTGGAAATCAATGATAGTGCTAATATGGGTGATATTTTACTGTTCCTCAAATATTCGTGCTTTTGTTCTATTCAGAACATAGCAAGACAATGCTTTACAATAACTTAATAACCTTTTACACAGTGAAAAACCTTCAGAATATGATGTCAGTTTCTTATATCACAAATAAGTGAATTGGAGAGTGAAGATGGCGCTGAACATAATTAAATTGTCCTCAAAAATAATATATCCAGGTTAGTCAAACACAAACTAAAAATCTGATGAGGGGCCTGGGAGATGGCTCAGTCAGTAAAGCAATTTCTGTGCAAACATGAGTACTAGAATCCAATCCCCAGAATCAGTGTTTAAAAGCCAAGCACTGGTGTACAGTGCATCGCTAAGGAAAGGAGCTCTCTAGACAGACAGTCTATTGGAATGCAGGACATTTAGATTCAATGCCAGACCAGGATTCAAAGACAACCCAAACTCATATGCACACATAAGCACATAGGTACAACATACCACACACAGGCACACACACACACACACACACACACACACACACACACACACAAACCCTCGAATATTAGATTAGCATTGGTACACATAATACTTTAAATCTTTCAGGCTATCATACCATCAAATGCAAAACTGTGTAACATAGTTTTCTATAAAATCACTTTTAATTGCAATGAGAATTGGGTTATAAATTGAGAGAATCTCATTACCATTTATTAAAATTAGGCAATATATTGCCAACCATTGCCACCACGAACATTATTATCTATATGTTGAGGCATACCAGAGAATTATTTGGAGCAAAACATTTCCAGAAGAGTTTTATTTGTATTTTTCTTGACATAAAATGCAATCCGATATGTAGGATTCCAATGCAGAATGTTCTAAATTCAAATCCTCAAAACTAAACCTTTAAAACTCAAGCCATTTATTAACCATTAGCCTTTTTGTTATGAAAATCTATGTTTATCTAAAAGAACCAACCCAATATTCAAGTAATCTCATTTTGAACTGACTGACATATCTACTAATCTGGCAGTAGCTTTGATAACTATTCACATTAAGTTGAATTGAATTTAGGAGACTTTTAATTTTTGCAGTAATATAATTAAATAGTTAAATTAATTATTTTAAGTGTAACCTCATATTGTATTCGGTTTTCCATTATTATGACAAAATATCTGGCAGAAGCCACTTATGTTAGGAGAAGTTTATTTGAGTTCAGAATTTGGAAGCTGTAGTCCACCATGGTGGCAGAAGCATGATGGAGGGCAAATCACATGATAGATAATGAAGTATATGACAGCAGGCACACAGGGCTCCTCCAAGTTTCTTGGGTCAAGAAGTGGAAAGTTCTAGCCAGATGCCTCCTAGGCCCCAAAGTCCATTAATTGCCTACATGATAGGAAATGAGAAAATTTCATCTAAGATTTGATGAAAGATGTGATTCACCAAAGAAATACATGATAAATTAGATCTCTGAGAGAAAGATGATCTCAGTGAAGGACACAAAGCATAATTAGAAGATTAGCAGCTAAGAGAAACAACGTTTGTGAAATGTGTTTGATAACTGACTGTTACCTGAAATATACAAGGACTCTTAAAACTCATCAATAAGAAAATGAAAATAAGCATGCTTGAAAAGAAGCACAAGACCTGAACATTTCAGAAAATACGTAAATAATAAGTTCCTTTACAGAATCTCAAGGGGAATCAGAATTTAAAACATTTAAAGCACTAACAAATTACTACACGTACTTATTACAATGGCCAAAGCCCAACATATCACCAAGATCAAAAACTGCTTAAGACACAGTGCAACAGAAAATCCTGTTTTGCTGGTGGGAACAAAAATAGCAAATGCTTGGAAGACATTTTGAAAGCTTCTTATAAAACTAAATAGTCCATTCTAGGGCAGTTCTATTCCTTGACATTTACTTAAATGAGAAGAAAACATATTCACACAATAAACTGCACACAAGTGCTATAATTTTTTATTCATAGTTTCCAAAGCTCAGAAGCAACTGAAAGCTCTTCAGTGAATGAACTTATAAATAAACTGTGACATAACCAGAGAGTGAAATATTATTGAGCATTAAATCTCATTAAAATGAATGTGTTATCAGACTGTGAAAAGGGACGAAGAAAGTTTACATGCATATTGTGATACAAAAGAAATAAATTTGAAAGGATAGATATTTCCTGGTTCTATCTCTATGACATTCTAAAAGGGCAGAATTAGGGAAAGCAACAATAGATTGCAGTTGTTGGGAAAAGGGAAGGATGAACAAACAGAGCTCAAAGACATTTAGGACAGTGACACTTTCTTTATGATGTTATATTGGAGAATACATGCCATTATACAGTTGTTTAAGCTATGGAATACATCATTCCCAGTTTGAACTCCAATGCAAACCTTAATTGTCAATGATATGTCAAGGAAGTTTCCTAATTGCAAAACTAATTTATCAATGTGATTTGAGATTTGCCTATTAGGGAAGGTTATATATTTATTGAAGACCACGATCTTCTCAGTTTATATGTGAACCTAAAACTCATCCTGCAAACACAGTCTGTTTAACAAAATGGAAATGTTGAAACACAATGAAGTAATTTTTAAATGGTCACTACTCATCTATTAGCAAAGGAGAATGAGAAGAGTCTGCAATGTACTTCATTAAAACTTCAACTAATACATTCAATTTAACAGTCTCTTTACTAAAAGATAATTAAGAAGCTGTCTCAGAGACTACTCAAACACTACATACAAGAGGTTCTAAAATTTACTGACGCCATTGTACACTTAGAATAGCACACCCTTAGAACCTTCAACATTAATTACTTTATCATGAACCAAATACATGTTTATAATCTGAACATGAAATATGCATCACAGGATTATGGCTTGAATAATTGGACCATAGCTAGTAGCAGTGATGATTTAAAGGTTGTAGAAACTGTGAGATAGAGCTTCTAGGAGGAATTCAGTCACTGAGGGACAGACTTTTGAGGGCTATGTCTTGTCTCTGATAGCCTCCTCTTGTTTTGTTTCTTGCCTGCCATACTCTGAATGACACCACTCCAATCATAATCTCCCTGCTATGTTGGGAAGGAACATCCAAAGCGTTGCGTCCAAATAAATCCGATCTCCATTAAGTTGTTTTCTTAAATATCTTAGTCACGGGAAATACAAAGATAATTATAATACAAACCTAACAGGGATTTATAAGGTCTCTGATGAGTCTGGATTCTTCATAAACATTCTAGTAAGCTCATATGCATCTACATTTTAAAACAATATTAATTTGAAATATATACGTTGAAAGAAAAAAAAAACTTTATTTCAGTCTCATAAACAACAATTACTTATTGATGCTGTCCCATATAATTTCTCAAATCTTGTAACCAGATTAGACATTACCAGTCTTTGTGTCCCATATGGATGCTTTTTAAATTTTCTTTTTAAAAATATTTCATTTGTATGTAACTGCACCTGTGTCTTGCAATATCCATGGAAGTCAGAAGAAGGTGTTTGATACTCTGGAACTGGAATTACTGAGAGTTGTTATCCACCATGTAGGTGTTGGGAACCAAACCCAGGTCCTCTGCAAGAACAGACAGCCCTCTTAGTCACTTACTTAGCCATCTCTTGAGCCTCTAATATAGTTTTTTCAGCTTTTACTTTTCTGACAATATTCATGAACACCACAAAAATCTAAATTATTAAATATATGATGCCATTAAAGGAATAAATTTGGCTTAATGTTAAACAATTTCAATCTATTGGTACATGTAGTGCCAAAAAAAAAAAACTAGCTGTTTTTTAAAATTTTCTTTGAAAATGTAAAATATCAAGCAGAATTTGTAACAACTCATTTAGTTATTTTAGACTGAAGTCCACATAGTCAACAAAATTTCCTAGTGGTAACATTTATATTTGTGTATGAAGTATATCAAGCAGATGAGTAGGGAACTACTTATTTTAAATAGTAATATATTTACTGCCTGCTGTGCTCAAACTGGATTTTCAAATTATTTTTTTATTTTTTATATTTTTGGTCTTTTCAAGACAGGGTCTCCCTGTAGCCCCAGCTGTCCTCGAACTCACTCTGTAGACCAGGCTGGCCTTGAACTCACAAAGAACTGCCTGCTTCTGCTTCCCAAATGCTAGGATTAAAGGCATGTGCCACCATGCCTGGCTTGAATTTTCAAATTTTAAGTGCCCTAATATTTATCTTTTCTTTTTACTTACAAGTAGAGTAATATATGCTAATTTTAAACACTGAAGCACATATATAAATATTTGTATTTATTTTGAGTCCAACTGGTAATTATTCAAATAAAACAATGCAACCAAACCAAATGTATCTTGTCTTCCAAGAAACAAAACAAATAATAAAGAATAAAATCCAACCCACTGTTTCCAGTTATAAAATCATATCTACTGGTTTGTAATAAATAATGTAAATATTTCATTTTTTTAAATTTCAAAGTTGTCAGGTGACCTTGACATTTCTTTTGTTTGTTTATTTTTTGTTATTAAATTTTTTCCATACATCATACATACTTTCTCAATCAAATTTAAAATCACTTCCCTTTCCATCCCCCACACCCCACCCAAAGTTCCCTGCACTCTGCCATATATGTCCTGCAATCTTCTGATCTTTCCAGAGTTTTTTTTTCCGTTTCTTTGTTGTTGTTCTTCCCAAACGTGGATTGCTTCAATATGCATATAGATATATAATAATATATATATATATATATATATATATATATATATATATTCACCTGAAATAGAGGAAATTCTTTTCTTTTTATTTTTTTCTAAGAGATGACGTGTTTTCCTTAAGGAATTGTTTGAAGGTTCCTCCCTGACAAGCCCAAACAACCATCAATCTTGTCCTTGTTCTCCACACTGGGATCTTTCCTTCCCAGGGTGGCCCAAATGAGGTCCAATAAGCACATGGCCTGCCTTGATCTTCCTGTAGTGGCTTCCATGATACAGCCTGGGTAGTCCATCAATGGCAGTCTATACTCTGATGAGGCTAAATTCCCAGTAGCTTCTCAGTCCACAAGCTGGATATCTCAGTAGTCCCCATCTAGCATTGAAGGTTTGGAGGATTTTTGGAGAGACATGAGCTTTCACTCCACATTGGACGTTAAAAAGCTGTGTCTCATGTCTTTGAAGAATAACAAAAGCAGTGGCAGACATGGAGTAGATGAACTTGCCAGTAAGAACTTAAGACAGGCAGAACAACAGTACTCTCCCTTTTTTCTTTTTGTCCTTTTACTAAGATCTTCAAGTTTTATATCCAAAGTACAATTTCTCAGGCCTTACTGATTATTTCTGGTTTTACTTTCTTTTTGTATGCTTAAGGCCACACAGTTAGCCCAGATTTACCAAGGCTTTTGTTTTCTTAAGGTCAGCTGAAGATCTGGTCCTCAAGGGTCACTCAGGGATTTTTTTTCTGGGGGGTGGTGTGGGAACCCAAGGTTCCTTTCAGCTTTTCATTTATCAGTTCTATCCACTTGATGACAAAATCAGGTCTTACTAGACCAAGCTTCTCTTTTTAAAGCATGAGCAGACTTTCCTCTTTGTAGACTTGACACAGGCTGAAGTCTCATTAGTGGATCTCCAAGACCTCCCTACACAGGAAGATTGGTGATCCACATTCGCAGGACATTTCAAAAGATGACCCCATGCATAAAGTTCCCTAAGACTTAGTTGACCTCTGAGGGCAAGGAACAAAGTTATCCCTTAGGTCCCTTGGCCAAATTGGTATGGGCATTAAGTATGGTTGTTAAGCACCCAGAAAGGCTAAGTTACACCAGCCTGATACATCACACCTATATTAAAATTGTATCTTCTGAAAACAAACTGTATGTTATTTCCATATCATATTTCTTGATTCACATTTTCCATTTTAATTTTATATTACTCTAAGATGCATACATACTCACCATCTTATACCAAAAATCCAAATCTGAAAATAAATGGTAGGTTAGTTCCAGAAACTGTCTAGTGATTCACAATATAAGAGCACAGTTGTTTTCAGATCACGAGGAAAATAATATTAACATTGCTCAGTTTGCCTTACAACTAGGTACTTAATACTAGCATTCACAGATGAGGGATACCATTTGTCTTTTGCTTTTCTGAGACTGTGTTACTTCATTTAACATAAAATCTTCTAGTTCCATCCATTTACCTGCAGAGTTCATGATGTCATTTTTCTTTACCGCTGCATAGAACTCTATTGTGTGAATCCAAATATTTCTTCAGCCACCTAACTGTAGGTCAAACGCAAAAGTTTTTCAGTGTTGTGTGACATTATTTTTAATTCATAAGTTGTTATTTTTAAATATTTTTATTTATGTTTTGTACATTTTGTACAACAGTTCCTAATTAAATTTAGACATCCCCCCATCCATGCACCCCCAAACCGCCCAACTGGACCTCATGTATTCGGTTTTGCATATTATATTATGGCTAGTCAAATATTTGTACCCAGATGTCCTTCAGTGAAGAGTCATCCAACCTTTTATAAAAATTAGCCTCGGGGCTAGAGAGATGGCCTAGCAGTTAAGATTGCCGACCTCTCTTACAGAGGACCTGGGTTCGATCCCCAGCACCCACATGGCGGCCGAGAACCGTCTGAAACCCCAATTCCAGGAGAACTCCAGTTCCAGGGGAATCCGACACCCTCTTCTGACCTCCGCGGCATTGCATGACACGGGTGCACAAACCTGCATGCAGACAGTACATTCATACACATACAGAAATAAATAAAATTTTAAAAACATTAGCCTCATATGTCCCAGCATTTCCTAGTTAAATAAGCTGGAATGTCCCTCGGGCATAAACTTAAAGCAGAAGAAAATTTCTAAGGTCTGAGCTCCTCTGGACAACAGGTGTCTTTACTACTAATGTTTTTGTTCATCACATAGGGCACAGCAAAAGACAATCCTTATTACCTCTGCTCTGTTTGGATTTGATTTTAAGTGACCACTTTTCATTGTGAGTTTATGGAATCTTTAAGAGAATCTGTGAAGGAATTTAATAAATTTGAGAAATAAAATTGTCTCAAGCACCCCATGGACCCCGCTGGGTATAATTTCAGAGAACTGAGTTACTGTTCAGGACAGGGAAGGTATTCTTAATGCTTCTATGTATAGATGGAGATTCTGTGATTAACAGTTCTGGAGGGAGTAAAGTCTTCTGGCCATTGCAAGGAGGAAAAAAAGATAAAAAGAATTTGTGCTGTGTTAATAATTATGTGTTGTTTGGTTTCTTGACTCAGAAACTTCTGTCAATATGGGTGGGCCTTTTATTACAATGATTCAAGTAGTAACAAATGTCAGAAGAAATCAAAGTACTATACTTTTAAAAACACAACAAACAAGATTTTCAGATTGTTATTGTTAGAAGACAGAATGTATAAACTGAGTGGAATCTAACATTTTAAACTTCTTTTCACATAATTTTATCACTCACCACAAACTTTCTGCCATGGTATGGATGAATGAAACTCACTAACTCCAATTTATAAAGATGTAAAGCAAAAATGCTTATGAAATGACTAGTAATTTTCTTATAGAAATTAAATCTCCATAGGTTTCTTTACCATCATCTCATAGGATAACAGTTTATTACTATAAATTTGCTTTGATACAAATTCCAAGACATGCTAGATTTTACATGTTTTCAACTGCACCTCACTTCTCTGTGCCCATTGGTAACATATTCATTACCCAAAAACAGTCACAGTCCATTCTCCCTCCTTGGATCTTTTGTCTTTCCTAACTAGGCACAGTAAAGACAGCAGGATGTGTGCTACAGCTTCCGGCTTCTCTTAATCTGAGATGATTTACTGAATCTTTGTAGAACCCCTTGCCCTGATTCGGGTGCACTCTGTTACCTTGTCTATTTATTGTCTCCTTCACACAAGTCAATGTTTCAGTATTTCTTCTTTCTCTCCTGCCTGATACCCTGGGATGTTGACTTTTTCCATCCTCTAAGAACTGTGTACTCTTTCTGAGGACATGTGTGCAATTTTCACTAGCTGTACTTTTGATCCTAGGAAATCAGATGTCCTCTCTTTCCTGGAAGGCATCCCTATACAGATTACATTACTTCCAGAGTAGAGCAGAAATTCGTATTCTTGATGAATTAAAAAAAAAAAAACTTATCAAATTCATTTCATACATTAATTTTCTCAGAGGAAATGAAAATAGTTTGCTTGCCCCAACAGTCCAATGATTATCAGGCCCACTTGTATGATTTTATTTGAACTGTGCTGATAGGACAGCATTTTATCCTGTCACATTTTTATGCTATTTTATCATTTATAACAGCACCACCAATGTGTTCATTTTCAGTATGACCTTTTATATTTACTTCATACATAGTATTACCTTCCAAACATACGTATGTATCACACTGACAAAAATCATTTTATGGTTTTTATGGAACCCGAGCTTCTGGGTTTTCTATGAACATTGGGTACTTTTTGGTTAACATCATCTCCTTTAAATCCCTCTTTCTGCCAATCTCTCTTTCCTCCTGCTCTCCAAGCAATTACTGTCTTCTTTCTCATTCTGAACTACAGAGATCAAAGCCCCACTAAACCTTGTATAATCTAAAGCAATGCCAAGCAAAGATAGCTTGAATATTTATGACGATTGTCGCTTTTCAAGCAACAGAGCAGTCTATTGCTGTTCAGTACAGAGAGATATTAAAATTGAATTAATAAGGTGCTGGAGAGATGGCTCAGCTGTTAAGAGCACCGACTGCTCTTGTAGATGTCCTGGTACTGTTCCCAGCACCCACATGGCGGCTAAGAACCATCTTTAACTCCAGTTCCAGGGGAATCTGATGCCCTCTCTGACCTCCATGGGATTGGAAGACAGGAGTGCACCAACCTATATGCAGACAGTACACTCATATACATAAAAAAAATTAAATCATAAATATTTTATCCCTCATAGACCTCAAGTCAACACATCATTGAACAATTTCATTACTGTCTTTCTCCATAGATATATTTCTCTCCAATATGATCTTATGAAAATAATAATGGTCATTTTTGCAGTGATAAAACTCTCTACACTATATGAATACTAGAATGGAAAGATGTACTCTAACCGTACTTACATTGTAATGAAAAAATTAAAAGAAATAGTCAAATATATAATACTGTAGTTGATAATATATAATAAATATATGTAAGTGTGGTGGAATATAATTTAATGGGATTTTCCCTTCTCTGAATATTAGAATTTATTGGACTTTGTGCCTTGAATCATTCTAGTTTTCTGACTCAGTTATATTTAAGGAAATATTATAACTGTTCAGGTATACTTTGTTTCATTTTTTAAAATTTTATTTATTTATTTATTTATTTATTTATTATGTGTATGAATGTACTGTCTACATTTAGGTTTGTGCACCCGTGTCGTGCAATGCCAGGGAGGTCAGAAGAGGGCGTCGGATTCCCCTGGAACTGGAGTTCTCCTGGAATTGGAGTTAAAGACAGTTCTCAGCCACCATGTGGGTGCTGGGAATCGAACCTGGTCCTCTGCAAGAGCAGTCGGCACTCTTAACCACTAGGCCATCTCTCCAGCCCCTGTTTAGGTATACTTTAAAGTAAGTCTCTATCTAGCCAGTATTAATCTTCAAAATACATAGCAAATGTTCTTAAACAGAAATAGTTTAATTCTATTGAAAGTATTTATATTATATTTGTTCTTCACACACATACCATGGGGCACTAAAGACACATAAAAGAGTACTAGTTATTAGGGTATATTATTACAATTTTTCAAATTGCTTTAAAATTATAATAAAATATTTAACAAGAATTGATTTGCATTTCTATAGGCCATATCTTGTTCTTTGTTCTTTTCAATCTCAAGTCTCAATATTCATTACAATCCTGTGACTTAAGGACTTTATATCACTATTTAATACATGGTGACTGCAATGTAAGTTTAAAATCTTGCCCCAGGGGCTGGAGAGATGGCCTAGCGGTTAAGAGCGCCGACCGCTCTTGCAGAGGACCCGGGTTCGATCCCCAGCACCCACATGGCGGCTGAGAACCGTCTGAGGCTCCAATTCCAGGAGAACTCCAGTTCCAGGGGAATCCGAGACCCTCTTCTGAACTCCGCGGCATTGCACGACACGGGTGCACAGACTTGCATGCAGACAGTACATTCATACACATACAGAAAGAAATAAAAATTAATAAAAAAAAAAAAATAAAATAAAATCAAATCAAATCTTGCCCCAGAACTGGAGAGATGAGCCCAAGCTGCTCTTCTAGGGGTCGGGTTTAGTTCACAGTATTCACGTGGAGGCCAACATTCCCTAACTTTCATTTCTTCTGTCCCCAGTAGGAATTATATAATATGAGTGGATTTGCACACCTGCAGACAAAACATTCGTGCACATGAAGTAAAAATTTTAAATACAATAAGGCCTTTTAAAGACACAATGTTCCGCCAGGCGTGGTGGCACACGCCTTTAATCCTAGCACTGGGGAGGCAGAGGCAGGCAGATCTTTGTGAGTTCAAGGCCAGCCTGGTCTACAGAGTGAGTTCCAGGACAGCTGGGGCTACAGGGAAACCTTGTCTCAAAAAGACCAAAAAAAAAAAAACAAACAAACAAACAAACAAAAAAAAAAACCTTGTTACAGTGTCATGGAGATTGATTTGACAAAGCAAACCATCAGGGCAGGGAAGCTTCACAATGTGCTGTAGAACACAGGGTGCTTTGTTGGACAGGACATTCAGTGATGAACAGATATTCAATTTGTTCATGTGCTAAGAATGTTGAAATATGGTTCTCCTGTTTCTCTTAAATCAAACCAGAAGAGTGAATATGATTTGAAATTCATAACAAATATATCTTTTCTGTAGTAGTGTGAAACCACGTATCTCATACAGACAACAAAATGAACACCTCATTTCCTTGCTGGTTCCAAGAAACATAAGAAACTTTTAATCATATATGAACACATTATTTAAATAAAGCTGATTGCCTGACTTGACTGATTTTGAATTTTAAGTTCTAAGAATGAATAAACTATAATTGATTTAGTAGCATAAAATATATATTTTTATAGTATATGTATATATAGCAATGCTCAACCATAATTAAAGCATTGGAAAAACAGCATAACTTAGAATAAAGTAAGTTTTTAATTTAATTAATAATTAATTAATTAAATTTATTTATTTTATGTATTTATACCTAGAGGCATTGCTGTGTTTTTGTACTGGAAAATTTAAAGACTAAAAGGATAATGAAGCAGGGCATGGTGGCACAGGCCTTTAATCCCAGCACTTGGGAGGCAGAAGCAGGCAGATCCCTGTGAGTTCAAGGCCAACATGGTCAACATAGTGAATTTCCAGGCCACCTGGGACTAAAGGGAGACCCTGTCTCAAAAAGACCAAAAAACAGGGGCTGGAGAGATAGCCTAGCCGTTAAGAGCACTGACTGCTCTTACAGAGGACCCGGGTTCGATCCCCAGCACCCACATGGCGGCTGAGAACCGTCTGTAACTCCAGTTCCAGGAGAACTCCAGTTCCAGGGAATCCGAGACCCTCTTCTGACCTCCGCGGCATTGCACGACAAGGGTGCACAAACCTACATGCAGACAGTACACTCATACACATACAAAAATAAATAAAAAAAATTAAAAAAAAAAGACCAAAAAACAAAGCAAAACAAAACAAAACAAAAAACAAACAAACAAAAAAGGATAATGAAGGGAATAAAAGGTTCCATCCAACATCAAATTTTAAAATATGTTTATCTAACATTTTCAGGAAAAATAGAAATTTTAAAATATTAATTTTTAAGTGGTAATATTTTTATTTTATTTGCTTTTTATTCCTTTTAATTTTTTTTTTTTGTATGTGTATGAGTGTACTGTCTGCTGTAGGCTTGTGCACCCATGTCGTGTAATGCCGCGGAGGCCAGAAGAGGGTGTCGGATTCCCCTGGAACTGGAGTCCTCCTAGAACTGGAATTACAGACGGTTCTTAGCCGCCCTGTGGGTGCTGAGGATCGAACTGGGGTCCCCTGCAAGAGCAGTCAGTGCTCTTAACCGCTAGGCTATCTCTCCAGCCCAGTGCTCTTTATTTCTTATATGAGAGGGGATTCTTACCCATTATAAAAAGAAAATAATTGATATGGCTGAAGAGATAACTCAAGGATTTAAGACTGGCTGTTCAAGCGGATATAGATCCATGTAGGACAAAAACTGTCCATTTCCAAGGAATGAGTCTAACAACTGATTCTCCTCCTCTTCTAGCAGATCTGGCATGCTCATCGGTCTCCAGAAACATTGCATGACATGGGTATACTTATAAACTTTCAGGTACCTATTAATACATATAAAATTTAAAAAATAACTATTTTTTTATTTATGTGTATGAATGTACTGTCTGCATGTAGGTTTGTGCGCCCGTGTCGTGCAATGCCACGGAGGTCAGAAGAGGGTCTTGGATTCCCCTGGAACTGGAGTTCTCCTGGAATTGGAGTTACAGAGGGTTCTCAGCCGCCATGTTGGTGCTGGGGATCGAACCCCGGTCCTCTGCAAGAGCAGTCGGTGCTCTTAACCTCTATGCTATCTTGCCAGCCCCCCCAAAATAACTATTTTTTTTAAAGTGGTTGATGGGGTTGGAGAGTAGGGTCAGCGGTTAAGAGCACCTTTCTTGCAAAGGACCTGGGTTCAATTTCTAGCACCATATAGCTGCTAACAACTATCTTCAACTCTAGTTACAGTGGATCTGATCTGCTTTCTGACCACTGTGGGCACTGCATGACACAAGTGCACTTACTTACACAGGCAAAACTCTCATAAAATACAAAAAAATCTGAATAAAAATAAATAAAAAGATAGTGATTGACAAATCTTAATCTTCAGAGTACAAAGGAAACACACAATGTAAAATATTATTGATTGGGAGCTGGAGAGATTGCTTAGTTATTAAGAGCGCCGACTGCTCTTGCAGAGGACTGGGGTTCGATCCCCAGCACTCACATGGCGGCTGAGAACTGTCTGTAACTCCAATTCCAGGAGAACTCCAGTTCCAGGGGAATCCGACGCCCTCTTCTGACTTCTGTGGCATTGCACAACATGGGTGCACAAACCTACATGCAGACAGTACATAAATAAATAAAATTAAAAAAAATAGTATTGATTATGTTGCAAATGTGACATGAAACTAAGATAAAGATTTAAAAGCATTGGTATTACTTTAAAAATTGCAAGGTCTTAAAATTTCCAAATAATTTAAAGTTTATTACAAATAATTTCTTGTAGTTCAATCATCAAAACCAAATCATATTTTAGCTTTAAGAAAATTTGTATTCATTTTCTTCCCATACTCATTGAGATTCTAACAAATATCAGGAATAGTTTCAATAAACAGAAATTCCTGATCCCTACTTGCAAGTTGGAACAGCTTAAGATTTTAATGGATTTCTAATGCCATTCAAGTAAAATGTAATTAGGAACTAAGAATATTAATTATAATTTAATATGCTTAACAGGTAATAAGATGTTATTTGCATGTCAGGTTATATATAATAAATTGAAACTATTTCTAAGTCATTACAAATATTTAAGCTTTTATCCATCACTTCATTGTCTGAAGTCGTTAGAATGTTGCTCATTTTTACACTATTGTGAAATGAATTGCACTCTTTGTTCTACGCATTATCTGACCATCCTCATCTCTTCACTTTTCAGAATCCTGTTTTTGTCACAGAAGATCCTTTTGTTCTCCTTGTGGTTCACAAATATATGCTCCTCAGAACTCAGGCACTCCTTGAAGCTGGCTAGTCTGGCATCGCACACCAGCTTGTTGATGTGGCAGTATAGTTGTATCACATGCCAAAGATATTGTTCCTTAAAATATCCACCATATCTGACTGTCATTTATCAGGCAATCTAGAATTTGCAATATCATTCTTTGGAACCATATTGTAGAAGCTTGTGTTCTTTCCTTATCTCTAAATTTTGGATTTATCTAATTAAAAGTTACTAGAGTTTCTGCCTTTTAATTATCTTCAGTTATTTTGATTTTCTGTGCACTCTGGAGGCACAGATGATCAGATCACTGTCAGTTCAAGACCAGCTTGGTATACACAGGGGAATCTTGTATCATAACATAAAAATAAGTGTGAAGTACAGGTTTTATACATAGGGTACTATGCGTGATGATGATTGTACTGAGAGCTGTAAAATTAAGAATCTCTTTGCTCCAAAGAATGGAAGACATACAGATGAACCACTGAGTTTCACGTTAAAATTTACCTCAAATAGAGCAAAGTTACCCAGCACAGGGCGCCTAGGACAGTTGAGAAGGAGCTACTTGGGAAGCTCCATCCCAGAGGTCTGGGGAACACCCTTCCTGGAGGATCAGTGGCCTGGGCACAGCTATCCTGCCAGCTGCAAGAGCTCAGGGCACTCTAGGACAGGTGAGCCGGCACCAACTTGCAGGCAAAGGTCGAACTCTACCCCACCCCCTCCCTGCTCAAACTGTGGTGCAAGTGTCACAGTGGGAACAGTGGTAGTGATCCCCGGGGTGCAAGGAAATATAAGAGACAGGGAAGCTTCAACAACTTCAGCCCCAGACCACTAGGATTTCCAGGAAAACAAGAAAAACTGCCCCAGGGAAGCGGAGTGAACAGAGTGCGCAGTGGTGAACTGAGCTGGTTGTTACCTTTCCAATTTCTGGAGAAACTTCAGAACAGAAAGCGAAGAGTTAACTGGACTTTCCAATATGTAACAAAAAGTGAAAACGTGAAACTTAGAACAGCTAGTCCTACATAAAAAAAGTAGAAGGCAAAGAAAGCACCTGAAGGAAACAACCAAAGCAAGCCTTCGAAGCAGCGAAGGAACGTTAGAGATTTGCATCAGAATACAAACAACAAAACAAACTCACAGGCCAAAAACACAACAAAAATAAATAAATAAAAAGGAAAAAAAAACACATAATAAATGCACACTAAACTCTACCAGCCTTATAAATGATTCTGACAGGACCTCTACAGAGGCAGGTTCCAGGACCTTCCCAGCCCTGGCACCCCTGGTGCAGGGTTTCAAGACCATTGGAGGCCCAGTGCTTCCAGCCCAGAGTCCCCGGACAATCCCAGCCCAGTGGCCTCCAGCACAGGGAGAGTGACAGGTCAGGACCCTCAGCAGGTGGGTTCCAGGACCTTCCCAGCCCTGGAGCTTCCAGCACAGGGTTCCAAGACTATCAGAGCCCTGTTGATTCCAGCCCAGGGTCCCAAGACCATCCCGGCCCAGTCCCTTCCAGTGTAGAGCAAGTTCCAGGACCATCCAAGCCCATTCATTTCTGGTGCAGGGTTCTGAGCCCCATCCCTTCAGGTGTAGGGTCTCTGGAGCTGCTCCAACTTCCAGACCAAATCAGGTAAGGCACTACAGTCACCTTGGCAGTGACAGGATTGGGCAGGCAAAAACCAGTGCCACCCACCCCACTTGCAGGCATCCTGGTGGGAAGAGAGAAGGTGACTCTGAGCACCAAGCAACCGAAGAGACAGCAAACCTTCCAACCTACAGGAACAGCCTTCAATCAAAGGAAGAAGCACTTGAATTTTGCATCGGACTATAAACAACAAATCAAATCTACATGTCAAGAGCAAAAAGGAAAATCAACAACATGGGAAAAGCAAATAAGAAATCCCCAAGAAAAGCCAGCAGTCCTATAGAAGATTCCAACAATGAATTCTCCCTGGAAATAACTCAGGACACAGATATTAAAAGAAAAATAATAGACACACTCAAAGAAATGAAGGCAGAAAATGAGAAACTCAAGAATGAAGTGGAAACACTGTAAAGTACCCATGCTGAAATGAAACAGGAAACCGACCAAGGAATCAAGGATCTAGAAGAAGAGAATAACTCCAAAGAAACTGAAAATACTAAAGAAATCACAGGAAGAAGTATAAAAAAGGAAATTGCACACTCTACCAATCAGCGGAAAAAGATGAGAGAAAGCCTCAGTAAAAGATTGGATGAAGCAAAAAGTAGAATATAAACACTGGAAGACAAGATGGAAGAACTGCAGTGTTCAAACAAAGAGTATGAAAAATTTTAAAAATCACAAGAGTGAGACAATCAGGAAATATGGGACATGATGAAAAGATCAAATATCTGCATCATAGGGATAGAGGAAGGAGAATAATCCCAGGACAAATGTATTGAGCAGATCTTTAACAGAATAATAGAAGAAAATTTCCCCAAACTGAAAAATGACAAATCCATAAAAATAGAAGCACATAGAACACCAAATAGATAAGATCAGAAAAGGAATACCCCATACCATATCATAGCTAAAACACTAGACACCCAAATCAAAGACAAATTACTGAAGGCTGCAAGAGAAAAACAAGTTACCTATAAATGAAAAATCCATCAGAATTACAGCTGACTTTTCAACTTGCAAATGTTGAAAACCAGAAGAACGTGGAGCAAAGTATTACCAGTACTAAATGACTATAGATGACAACCCAGATTACTATACCCAGCAAAGATGTCAATTATAGTTGAAAGAGAAAGAATAACCTCTCATGATATTAACAAGATGAAATAATTCATATCCAGGAAACCAACCCTTAGAAAATGTTTGAAGCATTTCAAAGGTCAGAGGAAGGCACAACAATCCACAAGCACCTAGAGAGAGTAATGAATAAAAGTATGAATGCAGAATACAAACCTAGACCAAGAATCCAAAGAGAAAATATGATAAAAGGAGCAGCACACATCTCTCAATAATAACTTTAAATATTAGTATGCTGAACTCTTCAAACAAAAGGCATGGACTGGGAGAATGGATTAGAAACAGAACCCATCTGTATGCTGTCTACAAGAAACTCATCTTACCCAAAATGATAGGCAACAACTTAAAATGAAATGTTGGGAAAAAAAATATTACAAGCAAATGGCACCAAAAAGCAAGCAAGGAGTTGCTATTCTAATATCAACAAAATAGACTTCAAAATAAAACTAATCAGAAGAGACAGAGAGAGTCACTACATCCTTATCAAAGGATCAATTAACCATGAAGATTTCACAATCTTGAATATATACACACCAAAATCCTGTGCACTGAACAATTATACAGGACCTCAAGGCACAGATTAATGCCAGCACAATAATAGTGGGGGATTTCAATACCCTACTGAGGCCATTATATACATAAACCAGACAAAGAATAAGCAGAGAGACATCTGAACTGAACAATACAATACACCAAATGGACCTCACAGATATCTACAGAATATTCCACCCTCAAACTAGGGAATATATTTTCTACTTGGAACCTCATGGAACCTTCTCCAAAATCCACCACATACTGGGACACAGGAAAAAAACAAACAAACAAAAAAAAAAAAAAAANTCTAAAATCAACCACATATTGGGGCACAAAGGAAATCTCAAGAAATACAAAAAGATTGAAATTATTCTATCCATTCCATCAGACCACAGTGCAATAAAGCTCAATATGCACACCAGAATAAGCCCAACTAGCTACAAGTACACATGGATACTAAATAGCACAATCCTGAATAATGAATGGGTCAGGGAAGGAATAAAGAGTGAAATAAAAGTATTCATGGAACTGAATGAAAAAGACAATACAACACAACAAAACCTGTGGGATACTTTAAAAGTAGTCTTGAGAAGGAAATTTACATACCTAAGTCCCACATAAAAATATCAGAAAGGGAACAAATGAACAATCTAGCACTGCAGCTAAAAATACTTGAGAGAAAACAACAAATGAACCCTAAACCCAACAGACAGGAAGAAATAAAAGTCAGAGCAGAAATCAATGGAATAGAAACAAAGAAAACAATACATAGAATCAATGAATCCAAAAGCTGACCTCTAGCCCAGTTAAAAAAAAAAAAAAAAAGAGGAACTCCAAATCAATAGTATTCCTGATGAAAAGGGAAACAGCAAAACAGAAAGAAAAGATAAAGACAATCATAGGAGAATATTTCAAGAACCTATACTCTACCAATTTTGAAAACCTAAGAGAAATGGATAAATATTTGAAATTCTGGAATTCGCCAAAGCTTAACCAAGAAGAGATTGACAGCTTAAACAGATCCATAATATATAAGGAAGTTGAAAATGTAATAGTAAAAGTCCCAACTAAAAAAAGCCCAGGCCCAGATGGTTTCACAGCACAATTCTATAAAATATTTAAAAATGACTTACAAACTTTATTACTAAAACTGTTCAGAAAGATACAAGCAGGGGGATATCTCCCAAATTCCATCTATGAAGCTAGCATCACTCTAATGTCAAAACCAGGCAAAGATATAACAAAAAAGTAAATAATAGACCCATCTCATTAATGAACATAGATGCAAAAATTCTCAAGAAAATAACTGCAAATCACATGCAGACCCACATCAAAAAGATCATCCAACATGACCAAGTTCAATTCATGCCAGAGATACAGGCATGAATTCATGGTTCAACATATAAAAATCAGTAAATATCATAAAACACATAAATGGACTGAAAGACAAAAACCACACAATCATCTCAATTGATGCAGAAAAAGCCTTCTACATAATTCAGAATCCCTTCATGCTTAAATTCCTAGAGAGAATTGGATTGGAGGGAACATTCCTCAATGTAATCAAAGCCACATACAATAAATCCATATCCAACATCATCCTAAATGGAGAAACATTAGAAACATTCCCCTTAAAGGCAGGAAAACTGCAAGGCTATTCCCTCTCACCACTCCTCATAAATATAGTGCTTGAAACCTTTACCAGGGCAATAAGGAAAAAAGAGAAATTAAAGGAGTACTAATTGGAAAAGAGGTAGTCAAACTAACTCTCTTTGTGGATGATATGATAGCCTACAGGATGCTAAAAACTCTACCAGAAAACTCCTAGAAATGATTAAGATTTTCCATAAAGTGGCAGGATACAAAATGCACCTAGAAAAATCAGTAGCCTTTCATTATACCAACAACAAGCAACTGGAGGAGTACAAGAAGACCTTCCCACTCACAATCACCACAAAAACAATAAAATACCTAGGAACAAACTTAACCAAAGACAGGAAAGATTGCTACAACAAAAATTTTAAAACCCTGAACAAGGAGACTGAAGAAGACATCAGAAGATGGAAAGACCTCCCATGCTCATGGATTGGGAAAATTAATAGAGTAAACATGCCCTGTGAGGGTTAATCCTGGGTGTCAACTTGACTGGACTAAGGAACAAATAAGAGAAAAAGGATCTTCAGATTGGACTACCTCAACCCAGATGGCCCATCCCAAATGTGGGCATTACCTTCTGCTGGCAGGCGGTATTAAAGGCCATGGCAGAGGGAGATGGTCACTTTTTTCCTGCTGCTTGCCTCTCTCTCACTGGTGACTTCGTCTTGCTGCTGTGATCAACCTTTTGGATCCCAGCGTGTACTGATACCAGCAGATTTCCTGGAATCCATTGGGCCTTCAGCACCAGATTGGGACTACTGAGACATCCAGCTTTGCATACTGAGCAGTTCCCTGGATTCTCAGCCTCTCCACTGTGGTGTGGCTACTGTTGGACTCCTTGAACTCTGTCACGTGAGCAAATCAATGAATTGAATATAGTTGTATATTCATCCTGTTGCTTCTATTTCTTTAGAGAACCCTGACTAATACATGCCCATCCTACCCAAATTGTTATACAGATTCAATGCAACCCCAAGTAAAATCCACAAGAGGTTTTTTTCACAGACTTGGAAAAAAATCCTTAAATTCATATGGAAAATCTAAAGACCGTGAATAGCCAAAGGAACCCTGAGTAAAAACTGTAATATAAGGAGGGTCACTATACCAGACTTCAAACTATATTACAGAGCTATAGTCATAGAAACAGCCTGGTCCTGGCACAAAAACAGACCAGTAGACCAATTGAACAAAATCGAGGTTCCAAACTTGAGCACATACAATTTCAGCCAACTCATATTTGAAAAGGGGACCAAAAAGACTCAATGGAGGAAATACAGCATCTTCAGCAAATGGTGCTGGCAAAACTGGATCACCACTTGTAGAAGAATAAAATTAAAAGCATACCTCTCACCTTGTACAAAAACCAACTACAAATGGATCAAATACCTCAATGTGAAACCTGAAATTCTGAAGGTGATAGAAGAAAATTTTGATAGAAACCTATAAGACATAGGTGTAGGAAAGGACTTTATAAATCAAAGAGCAGCTGCACACCCAATAAGGTCAACAATTGACAGGTGGGATCTCATTAAACTCAAAAGCTTCTGTGCAATGAAAGAAACAATCAATGAAGTGAAGAGAAAACCCATAGAGTGGGAGGAAACCTTGACCAGTGATTCATCTGACAGAGCAATAACATCCAGAATACATAAACTACTCAAAGAAGGAGTGAGGAAACAAATGACCCACTCAAGAGATGGACTGAAGAGCTGACTAGAGACTTCACAAGTGAGGAAATAAAGACGGCTGAGAAACTTCTTAAAAAGTGTTCCATTGGCTGGAGAGATGGCCTAGCGGTTAAGAGCACTGACTGCTCTTGCAGAGGACCCGCATTCGATCCCCAGCACCCACATGGCAGCTAAGAACCGTCTGCCACTCCAATTCCAGGAGAACTTCAGTTCCAGGGGAATGCGAGACCCCCTTCTGACCTCCGCAGCATTGCACGACACGGGTGCACAAACCTACATGCAGACAGTACACTCATACACATACAAAAATAAATTTAAAACATTTTAAAAAATTGTTCCACATCATTAATAATTAATGAAATGCAAATTAAATCCACGTTAAGATATAACACCCCCCCATAAGACTGGCTAAGATCATGAAAACAAAAGACTCCAAAAGCTGGAGAAGATGTGGGGAAAGGGGAACTCATCCACTGCTGGTGGGAATGTAAACTCATACAACCACTATGGAATGCAGTGTGAAGAAACCTTAAAAGACTCAAAATGACTCTACTACCTGATCAACTTATACCACTCCTGGGTATATACACACAAGATTCATCCTACTGCAAAAATATATGCACATCTATGTTTTTTGCAGCTCTCTTCACAATAGTGAAGAGCTGGAACCAATCCATATACCCCTCAACCAACAAGTGGATAGAGAAAATGTTGTACATCTACAATGGAGTTCTATGCAGCAGTAAAGAAAGATGACATCATGAACTTTGCAGGTAAATGGATGGAACTAGAAGACATTATGCTAAGTGAAGTAACACAGTCCCAAAAAAACAAACAAAGAATTGTATCCCTCATCTGGGAATGGTAGCACCAAATACCTAATAGTAAGGCAAACTGAGCAATATTTTATTTTACCTGAAAGCAAACATACCATTATAATGTGAATACCTTAATGGGATCTAGAATTAACCTATCACTTATATATCTCACAGCTCTGGCATCTGGAATGTCTTCTTGGAGTCTCCACTGCCAACAAGGCTTCACTTTCACAGTTTCATGCAATGGCCTATGAGGGCCTTCCTTATGCAAGGATACCTGTGCTGCACTCTGCCTGGCCTTGGTGGGTCTATGAAACCATGGAGGAAAAATTGGTGACTCTTTCACTCTTGCATCATTTATTTTTTTTATTTTATTATTTTTTTATTTTATTTTAGCATGTGTATGAATGTACTGTCTGCATGTAGGTCTGTGCATCCGTGTCATGCAATGCCGCGAAGGTCAGAAAACGACGTCAGATTCCCCTGGAACTGGAGCTAAAGACGGTTTTCAGCCACCATGTGGGTGCTGGGGATCGAACCTGGGTCCTCTGCAAGAGCAGTTGGTGCTCTTAACCACTAGGCCATCTCTCCAGCCCCTCACTCTTGCATCATTTATACCTCTAAAGCCAGCACCAAGTGAATGAAACTGCCAAGTTTGACTGCACGTTTTGAATGGACCCTGGCCTCCTTAAACCACATTCACAAATTTTCTCTGCCCTGGACTTGTTAGAGTATAAAACCCATTCAGTATTTTATTTTCATAAGTTGGAGGCTTTGCTGGGTGTGGTCTTGCTGTGAAGGTACTGTTTCTATTGGTTACTTGTAAATCTCTAGGCCTCCCTTAATCACTTTAATCTCCTTGTCAAAAGGATCTTCTCCTTCACCTGCCTTGGCTTCAATATTTATCTTCCTAGTGCACTTTTCTGATTCAAACTGTACATTCTGCATTTCTCTCTGCCCCATTTGCTCTTTTTCACTGTAGATCTGTATAATATTCATCACTAATAGCCACATCACCATTTCTACATTAGGCTGTCTTAAAATATCCTCCACCAAAGAAATTAGTCCATTGCTTTTCAACTTAGCCTCAGTCAAGCATTTGGGCTGTGGGCAAACTCCATCTAAATTCTTTGCAAAAATATCCCAGTTGCTGTTTAATTCCTTATTTTCCTCTGGAAATACATTTTTTTCCTCAGAACTGATTTCTTCCAGGCTTCTACTAAAATGGTCTATTAATCTTTCCTTACAGCAGTTAACAGCTTTTCTAGCCCAAATTTCCAAAGTCTTCCACATATCTCCAAACACCCACATGGTTAGGTTCTTCACAGTCAACAGCCCACTCTCTGGTACCAAATGCTGTACTAGTCACTTTTCTGTTGCTTTGATAAAACCACCATGACCAAGGGGATGAATAAAAGGAACAGTTTATTTGAGCTTATGATTGACAGTTCCAGGGAACTGTGGTGGGGAGGCAAGGTGGCAGGGACTGGAGCAGAAAGTCGAGGTTAACATCTTCCAATGATCATAGGAAGGAGAGAGAGAGAGAGAGAGAGAGAGAGAGAGAGAGAGAGAGAGAGAACACAACTGGACATTGGAAAGGCTTTTTGAACTCTCTAAGCCTGCCCCCAGTGAAGTACTTCCTCCAACATGGCCACACCTTCTAAGATCTCCCAAAACAGAGCCACTAACTGGGGACAAAATGCCTGAATACTTGAAGCCTATGGGAAACATTCTCATTCAAACCACCACACTATGAAAAGATGAAAATTCTAGATCATAGGGATAGACAAAGGAGAAAAATCCCAAGAAAAGAGTATTGGTCAGATCTTCAATACTATAAAAGAAGAAAATTTCCCCAAACTGTAAAAAAGATAAACCCACACAAATACAAGAAGCATATAGAACACCAAATAGACAAGATCAGAAAAGGAACTCCCCATGCCATATCATAGTTAAAACATTAGACACCCAAACAAAGACAAAATACTGAAAGACACAAGAGAAAAGCAAGTTAAATATAAGGTGAAAAGCCATTAGAAATAACAGCTGACTTTTAAGTGCAAACTATAAATGGCAGAAGGATGTGTGACACCCTCTTCTGACCTCCGTGGCATTGCATGACATGGGTGCACAAACTTGCATGCAGACAGTACATTCATACACATACAGAAATAAAAATTAAAAAAATTAAAAAAATTTAAAAAAAGAAGGATGTGGACTAAAGTACTCCCATACTAAAAAACGATAGATGCCAATCCGTATTACTATACTCAGAAAAGTGTCAATTATAACTGAAGGAGAAAGAAAAATCTTTCATGACATACACAAGATGAAAGAACACATGTCCAGAAACCAACCTTTCAGAAAATACTCAAAGCAATTCAAATGACAGAGGAAATTAGCAACTATCTCCAAGCAGTTAGTGAGAGAAATTAATAAAAGTATAACTATGAAAATACAAACCTAAACCTACAAATCAAACAGAAAATAAGGTGAAAAGAAGGACCACACATCTCTCTTAAATATTAATGATCTAAACTTCCCAATAAAAAGTCATCGAATGGGAGAATGTATTAGAAAACAGAATCAGTCTGTATGCTATCTACAAGAAGCCCATCATACCCTCAAGGGGAGGCAGCAATTTAAAGTGAAAGGATGGAAAAAAATATTCCAAGCAAATGGTACTAAAAAGCTAGCAGGAGTTGCTATTCCACTATGAGACAAAATAGACTTCAAATTAGAACTAATCAGATGAAACAGAGAGGGCCATTACATCCTTATCAAAGGAAAAATTAATTATGAATATTTCACAATCATAAATATATGCACACCAAACTCTGGTGCACCAAACTTTATAAACACAATCCTGCAAGACTTAGCAGGGAGTAATCCCTTAGAACAGAGTAATGCCAACACACTAATAGTGGGGGACTTCAATACCCCACTGTGCTATTTGGACAGGTCAACCAGACAAAGAACAGAGAAACATCTGCCTTGACCAATACTACACATCAAATGGACCTCACAGACATCTACTGAATATTCCACAAAAACAGCAGATGATACACTTTCTACTCAGAACCCCAACTAACATTGTCCAAAATCGACCAGATACTGGGAGACAGAAAAAAACCTCAACAAATGCAAAACGATTTAAATAATTTCATGCATTCTATCAGACCACAGTGCAATAAAGCTCAATATCAACACCAGACTACTACTTACAAGAACACGTGGAAAACCAAACAACACACTCTTGAATAATGAGTAGGTCAAGGATGAAATAAAGAAATAAAATAATTCTTGGAAGTAAATGAAAATTGTCAGTTTGTCATCCTCTGAAGATTCCTTTATACATGTGTTTGTTGTTCTACTCTCCATGGTTTAGATCTGGCAAGGAGATGGGAGGGACTACCAGGGATTTTACCCAAAGAAATAGAACGATAAGTAGAAAGATATACAGACACAGAATCAGAGAAAGCCCAGGGAATAGACTCAATTTTAATGTTGGAAATCAAGGCTTTTATACTAACCCAGTCATGGGCAGAAACATGTACACAGAATTGGGGGCAGGGGCAGGTAATTGGGAAAAGAGAATCTTAGCTAAAATCCAGGTCAAAATTCTTTCCCAAGAGATCAAAGACAGTCCAGGCCTTCACAGGACTGTGAGAAACATCAGGGGTCAAGGCTGTCAGGTAACTGCTTTTAAGTGCTTCTGCCAAAAGAATACCTACAAATGAAAATGAAAATTCAACATGACACAACCTATGAGATACTTAAAATCAGTCCTAAGAGGGAAGTTTATAGCCCTGTGTGCCTACATTAAAAAAAAAAAAAAAAANAAAGTGTCAGTTATAACTGAAGGAGAAAGAAAATCTTTAGCAATACACAAGATTGAAAGAACACAGTCCAAAACACCTTTCAGAAATACTCAAGCATTAATACGAGGAATAGCAAACTTCATTCCAACAGTTAGTGATCGAAAATTAATAAAGTTAACTATGAAATATACAACTAAACTACAATATCCAAACAGACAATAGGTTGAACAAGAAAGACACACATCTCTTCGTTAATTAATCATTCAAGCTCACCATAAAAGTCATCGAGGAGAGAATGGTATTAGAAACAGAATCTCATCTGTATCGCTATCTACAAGAAGCCCTCATACCCTGCAAAGGACAGCAAGTAATAGTGAAAAGGGATGGAAAAAATTCCAAGCAAATGTACTAAAAGCTAAGCAGGGAGTGCTTTTATTCTGCTTTGAGACATATAAAATAGACTTCAAATTAGAACTAATCAGGATGAACGAGAGAGGCATTAATCCTTATTGCAAAGAAAAAATCTAATTATGAATATTTTCCAATCATAGAAATATGCACACCAAACTCTGGTGCACCAAACTTATAAAAGACAATCCCATTGCAAGAGCGTAGCAGGGGCGTAAGTCCCTTAGAACAGAGAATGCAACATATAGTGGGGGTACGTTCATACCAGCACTGTGCATTTGGACAGTCACAGACCAATAGACCAAGAAAACATTGCCTTGACCAATACTTACACATCAATGGACCTCACAGACTCTACAGAATTAATTCCAAAAACAGCAGATATTACACTTTCTACTCAGCACCTCATATAACATTGTCCAAAATCGACCAATTATGGGAGACAGAAAAAAACCTCAACAAATGCCAACGATTTTAATGAATTTCAGCATTCATCAGACCCGATGCAATATAAAGGCTTCTAATACAACACCAACTATTTATAAGAACACATGGAGACAACACAACACACTCTTGAATTTAATGAGGTAGTGCAGGATAAATAAAGAAATAATATAATTCTTGGAGAAGTAAATAAAATGTCGTTTTTCCTTGAAGATCCTTTATAATGTGTTTTTGTTCTAACCTCTCATGTGTTTAGATCTGCAAGGAGATGGAGGGACTACCAGGATTTTTCCCAAGAAATAGACGATTAAGTTAGAAAGATTTACAGACACGAATCAGAAGAAAGCCAGGGATAGACTCAATTTTATGTTGGTAAAATCAAGGGCTTTTTTATACTACCCTAGTCTATGGTGGCAGAAGAATGTACACAGAATTGGCAGGCGTAATTGGGATAAAAGAGATCTAGCTAAATTCAGCGGTCAAATTCTTCCCAAGAGTCAAGACAGTCAGCGTCACAGGCTGTTGAGAATCATCAGGGGTCAAGCGTGTTCAGGTACTCTTTTAAGTCTTTCTGCCCAAAGAATCCTCAAATGAAAATGAATCAACATGACACAACCTATACGTAGCTTAAAAGCAGGCCTAAGAGGGAAGTTTTTACCCCTGTGTTGTCTTACTATTAAAAAAAAAAAAAAAAACCAGAAAGAGCACACATACTGATCTAACACTGCAGCTCAAAACACTTGGAGATCAGCAACAATCAACCATAAGCCCACATTAAGAATGAATACAACAAAAAAGTCAGACCCAAGAAATCATTGAAATGAAACAATTATAGTATAATATATCATATATTATCATATATATATATTATATATATATAATATGTTAGTAGATGAAATTAATCCAATAAACAGGGTTTTAAAAGGATTGAAATCAATTAGATCTCTAGCCTAGTTAACCAAAAACAAAAAAAAAAAAAGGAGCAATTTCTTGACAAAAGGGAAACACAATGGACAGCAAAAAGACCCAGACAATCATATTAGAATACTTTAAACTTTTTTTTTTATTTATTTTTGTATGTGTATGAATGTACTGTCTGCATGCAGGTCTGTGCACCCGTGTCATGCAATGCCGCAGAGGTCAGAAGAGGGTCTCGGATTCCCCTGGAACTGGAGTTCTCCTAGAATTGGAGTTTCAGATGGTTCTCAGCCACCATGTGGGTGCTGGGGATCAAACCCGGGTCCTCTGTAAGAATGGTTGGTGCTCTTAACCGCTAAGCCATCTCTCCAGCCCCTAGAATACTTTAAAACCTAATATACTCTACTAAATTTGAAAACTTAAGAGAAATGGATGAATATCTGAAATCCTGAAAATCAACAAAGTTTAACCAAAAAGAGATTGACAGCTTAAACAGACCCATAATATTTGAGGAAATAGAAAATGTGGTAAAAAACATTTCCCAAATACAAAAATTCCTAGGCCCAGATGGCTTCACAGCAGAATTCTATAAAACTTATTTATTTATTTATTTATTTATTTATTTATTTTGGGGGGCAGTATTTTTGAGACAGGGTCTCCCTGTAGTATCAGCTGGTCTGAAGCTCGCTCTGTAGACCAGGCTGCCCTTGAACTCACAGAGATCCTCCTGCCACTGCCTCCCGAATGCTGGGATTAAAGGCATGTACCACCATGCCTGGCACTAAATATGGGTCTTAGCCACCATGTGGGTGCTGGGAATTGACCCTGATCCTCTGCAAGAGCAGTCAGTGCTCTTAACCACTGAGCCATCTGTTCAGCCTCAGAATTCTATAAAACATTTAAAGAGGACTTACAACCATTATTTCTCAATCTGTTCAGAAAGCTACAGATGGAAATCTCCCAAATTCCTTCTATGAAGCCAGAGTCACTATAATACCAAAACCAGGCAAAGCTATAACCAAAACTGAAAACTATAGACCCATCCCATTAATGAAAGTACAGGCAAAAATTCTCCACAAAATACTTGCCAATCACACAGAGATACACATCAAGAAAATCATCCATCATGACCAAGTTCACATCATACCAGAGATGCAGGGATGGTTCAACATATGTAAATCAACAAACATCATAAAACACATAAACAGACTTAAAGACAAAAACTACATGATCATCTCAATTGATGAAGAAAAAGCCTTCATCAAAAGCCAGTATCCTTTCATGTTTAAAGTCCTAGAGGGAATTGGACTGGAGGGAACATAACCTAATCAAAGCCATACGACAAACCTACAGTCAACATCCTAAATGGAGAAAAGTTAGAAGTATTCCCTTTAAAGGTAGGAACATGGTAAGGCTGACCCCTATCACCACTCCTCTTCAATATAGTGCTTGAAATGCTTGCCAGGAAATTAAGGAAAGAAGGGGAATTTAAAGGTGTACTAATTGGAAAAGAGGAAGTCAAACTAACCCTTTTGCAGATGATATGATAGTTTACCTGAAAAAACTCCACCAGAAAACTCCTAAAAATGATTGAGTTCCATAAAGTGACAGGATAAAAAAATATTAACCTAGAAAAATCAGTAGTATTTATTTACAACTGCAACAAGCAACCAGAGAAAAATTACATGACCTAAAAAAAAAAAAGAAAAAGAAAAAAGAAACAACTAAGAACAAACCTAAGCCAGGACACCAAAATCTCTTCAACAAAAATTTTAAAACCCTGAAGGAGATTGAAGAAAACTTCAGAAGATGGAAAGACTTCACATGCTCATGGATTGGAAAAGTCAATATAGTAAAAATGTCCATTCTATCCAAATTGATATACAGATTCAATGCAATCCCAATTAATATCTCCTTGAAGTTCTTCACAGAATTGGAAAAAAAAGTCCTTAAATTCATATGGAAAAAACAAAAGACCTGAATAGCCAAAGCAAACATGAGTGAAGAGAGCAATATGGGGGGGATCAGTATACCAGATTTCAAAATATATTACATGGCTATATTCATAAAAACTGCCAAGAACTGGCAGAAAAACAAACTGGTCAACCAATCAAACAAAATTGAAGATCCAACTTGAGCACATATAATTTCAGCCACTTCATATTTGACAAAGGGACAAAGAAGACTCAATGGAGGAAAGACAGAATCATCAGGAAATTGTGCTGGTAATACTGGATCACCACTTGTAGAAAAATAAAATTAAACCACTCATTCTCACACTGTACAAATTCAACTCCAAATCAACTAAGGCCCTCATTGTGAAACCTGAAACTCTTAAGGCGATAGAATTAAATATTGGCAGTAACCTACAAGTTATAGTCGTAGTAAAGGTCTTTCTAAATCAGACAGTGGCTGCCCAGAAAATAAGGTCAACAACTGAAAAGTGGGACCTCGTTAAACTCAAAAGCTTGTGTAGAGTGAAAGAAACTATCAATGAAGTGAAGAGAAAACCTAGAGTGGGATGAAACCAAAAGGAGTAATACATCTGATAGAATATTAACTTCCAGAATATATAAACTACTCAAAAAACAAAGAGGTAAGAAAAAAAAAATTACTCAGTCAAAAGATGGAGCAAAGAGCTGAACAGTGACTTCACAGGTTTCAACCGCACCAATAGTTAAGGAAATGCATATTAAAACCACTTTAAGATATCTTCTCACTCTGATAAGACTGGCTAGGATCATGAAGACAAAAGATACCAAAGCTGGAAAGGTTGTATGGAAAGGGGAACACTCATCCACTGCTGGTGGGAATGTAAACTCATACAACCACTATGGAAAGCAGTGTGGAGAAACCTTAAAAGACTCAAAATGATCCTACCACCTGATCAAATCATACCACTCCTGGCTATATATCCAAAAGACTCATCCTGCAGCAGAGATAGATGCACAACCATGTTTATTGCAGATCTCTTCGCAATACTGAATTGCTGGAACCAACTGAAGTGCCCCTCAACTGAGGAATGGATAAAAAATATGTGGTACCTATACACAATGGAGTTCTATGCAGTGGTAAAGAAAGATGACATCAGGGCTGGAGAGATGGCTTAGCAGTTAAGACCACCAACTGCTCTTGCAGAGGACCTGGGTTCGACCACTAGCACCCACATGGCAGCCGAGAGCCCTCTTTAATTCCAGTTCCAGGGGAATCTCCACAGCATTGTATAATATGGGTGCACAGACCTGCATGCAGACAGTAAATTCATACACATAAAGAATAAATAAAATAAAATAAAAAAAGAAGATGACATCATGAACTTTGCAGGTAAATGGATGGAGCTAGACAATATTATGCTAAGGGAAGTAACACAGTCCCAGAAAACCAATAAAAAATGATATCCCTCATTTGTGGATGGTAGCACCAAATCCCTAGTTGAAGGCAAACAGAGCAATGTTAAGGTTAAATTTCTTTTCTTAATTTATTGTTTTATATTTTTTTGTACAGGATTATGTTACAAATTGAATACATACCCGTGTCCCGCTCCTAACTTCTGCACCCCACCAGATTCACCATTTCAGTCAGTTCTTTGATGGGGTCTTTTCTGTTGTTGGTGGTGGTATTGTTCTTTCCAATATGCATCACTATCAATAAGAAATATTAACAACTAGGTTATTGGCACTAGCATCCACAGATGGGAAACACCATTCGTCATTTGTTTTTCTGGGACCGCATTACTTACTTAACATAATATCTTCTAGTTCCATCCATTTACCTGCAAAGTTCATGATGTTGTTTGTTTTTACTGCTGCATTGATCTCCGTTGTGTAGATGTAACACATTTTCTCTATCCACTTGTGAGTTGAGGGGCAATTGAGTTGGCTCCAGTTTTCTGCTATTGTGAACAGAGCTGCAGTAAATATAGCTGTGCATGTATCTCTGTGGTAAGATGAGTCTTGTGGGTATATACCCAGGAGTGGTATGACTGGGTCAGGTGGTAAGCTCGTTTTGAGTCTTCCAAGGGTTCTCCACACGGCTTTCCATAGTGGCTTTACATTCTCACCAGCAATGGATGAGTGTTCCCCTTTCCCCACAACCTCTCCAGCACTTGGTATCATTTGTTTTCTTGATCCTAGTCAGTCTTATTGGAGTAAGATGATAACTTAAATTGGTTTTAATTGGCATTTCCTTAATTATTAGCCATGTTGAACACTTTTTAAAGATGCTTCTCAGCCATGTCTAATTCCTCACTTGTGCAGTCTCTGTTCAGCTCTTTACTCCATCTTTTTTGTGATTCATTTGTTTTCTTTCTTCTTTGTTTTTTCAGTAGCTTATATACTCTGGAAATCAATGCTTTGTCAGATATATCTGTGGTAAAGGTTTTCTCTCACTCTGTGGGTTTTCTCTTCAATTCCTTTATTGTTTCTTTTGATGTACAGAAGATTTTGAGGTTAAATTTCTTTTTATCTGAAAGCAATTGTGCTTATATAATATGAATCCTTTTAACACGTTGTAGAATTAACCTACCACTTATTTTCAGACTTTATAATTTTGTGTATGGGTGGAGGATACATATGAATATTTTAGAGTAATATAAAACTAAAGGGAAAATATGAATTCCTAAACATGTTTTGGAACTAACATACAGTTTAGTTTCAGATGTCATAATTTCAGTATAGGTGTGATAGGCATATTTTGGAGCAATACACATTGAAGGGAACAACAACAAAAGGACTGGGCAAAGAACTAACTAAAACTGTAAACTTCTGCCTAAAAAAATAAACCTCTACATAGAAAAACTTTAAAAAGACCGAGAAAAAGATGCAAGTCTTGTATTCCAGAATGCATGAACTCGAGTGTGGTGGGAGTATGAAAAGAGGAATAAATCTAAATTGGATCTAGAAATGTTGAATGAAATGGACAGGACTTCAATAAAAATATATAAATATTTTTTTAAAAATGATGCTTCAAATAACCTACATAGTAGATAAATTATAATGTCATGAGAAACCATAGCAATAAGGTAAAATCATAATGGCGGTAAAGTGCACACACACATGAGAGAGAGACAGAGAGAGAGAGAGAGAGAGAGAAACAGAGACAGAGACTCAGAGACAGAGAAAATCACAGAAACACAGAAAAGCAGAGACAGTGATAAAACCAAAGTGGAGTGAGAGGATTTAATAGAAACAGTCACTAAACAATAGAGGTCTTGAATAAGTGAAGTTCTGGAGCATATTATGATCCTCTATGGGAAAATAATCAGTATTATACTATGCTACATTTGCTTAAATCAATCAATACATATTATAATTTCAATAAAAAATGTGTAAAAATTTGTAAATGAATACAATAATGTAGTCTTAAAATTAAAACAAAAATAATTTAGGAAATTTAAAAATGTTGGAAAATAATTATTATAAAGGTTGATATGTCACATGATCCATGTAATTCTAATAGCTGCTTCAATTAAAATTATTTCACAGTGCAATGGTGTGTATACAATATTGTATAAAAGATATAAAAACACAGTTTGCATAGTTCATAAAAGCACAACATAATCTGTCATTTAAATTGAGGGAATGAAAATAAACTGTCTTGAAATAATTGACTATAAATATTTAAAATGAAAAAGTTAAATCATCACTCACTGCTCAAGTCACCTAAAATAATGCAAAATATACTTATAAGTTAATGTATACAATTAATATATTATATATTACATATGTATAGATTGAACCTAAAGGAAAGGAAATACAGTTTAACCTAGTTATACTCCTATATTAGGCAAGACTGGATTACATAAATCCTAATCAGGGAGCCACAAAGAAAGTCTCCTGGACACTTCAGCCTTGCCCAGTAAGACCAGTCACATGAATAATATAAATGTGAAATAATAATAATGATAATAATAATAATAATAATAATGATGATAATGATGATGATGGTGGTTTTTAAGCCACCATTCACTGTAATTTGCTACACAATGATAGAAAGACTAGAATTCCATTAGAGAGAAAAATTTCCATAGTGGCCTGATTATCAAAATCCTTTGACTTTATCTTTATACAAAGCTGTGGTGTACTTCTTTGTCTTCTACTTTTCTCTTAGGAAACCTGATTTCTCTCCTACTTCCAACTTTTTCCTCATTCTGGCCGTCTCATCTACATAGTAGTTATGAGAAATTTTTCTATTTTAATCATTTTTCACACATGATCTCATCCTTCCTCCCACTATTGTCCTCTTTTTTTCCATTTATAGCTCATTCTTCATTCCAGTTTGGCAGCTGAGATTGCAGACCCATTTCAAACTCCCTACAGCATGACTTTCTTTGGACATCCTACAGGCAGCTCTAATTCAATAGACTCCAAACAGTGACTATCCATCCCTGATTCTCTTCATCTTAGAAAACAGCACCAACATCCATCCAATTGATCAAAGGGGAATGAGTCCACCACATCATCTACTGTATCCAACAACATACCATCTCACTGACTACGTGTACTGAAACTCTTCTATCTGCATTTTCTTTGCAATTTGTTACCTCCATAATTAAAATTTATTTCATATTCATCACCTGGAAAATGTCCTTGTATAATATTTTATCAATTTCTAAATAGTATATTTGATCATATTATCCCTGGGTATCCATTTAAAACCTAGACCACTAACAGTGCTTGATGTTTCATTTCAGTTCTCTTAAGATCCCTTAACTTAGGGAAGTGGCAACTGAATCCTGAAGAAGTCATCTTGCCCATATCCTGTGCCAGCAAGTGGAAAAGCCAGTCAGGTTTCAGCCCTCTAGCTGTAGCTATCAACTATATATAGAATCTATTTGCCTGACACAGGGTCCTGAGCTATATTGTTAATTCTTCAAAACATTGAAAAACGGCATTTACAAAGGTTATCTGAATTCTTCAAACTAGTTTGTAGAAAAGTCAAGATCAAGTTATCACTCACTGTAGTCTTTGAGCATTACTTTAAACTTGGGAAAACCTGTGTCAGGGATAGGAATACTGAAATATTTGCCTAGAATGTAAAATGACCAATTTCTACAGTTAGCTCTACAGAAATGGAATCCAGCTTCTTCGTCACTAAACCACACTCAATTAACATTTAAAATTTCACAAATTTATAAAATATCTGTTATAAGAATAATACAGTATATGGTAGAGCACTGGGAAAATAAAATAGTGGGCTAGAAAAACATCTTTCATTTACTTACGACACTTAATTTAGGGATAGAAAGGATAGACAGTTGAACAAAGCTTCAATTGTTAATGGTTTAATTACATTTACTCAAACTACAAAAGAGTGACATAAGAAAAGGATGATGTGGCATGGCCTGTTCTGAGAAAGCTTTCTAGACTTGATGTTTAAATAAGTTGTAAGAGATGGGTGTGACAATTTTGAACAAAGCTGTAAAATAACTCATGTAATTTGAATGCTACCAATGCCAATGTCTGTGCTTATCTTAGTTAGTGTGGATATCATCTCCAATTAGAGGCATAAACTGCCAGTCATCTTAGAGCAAGGAGAAGAATATTTTAGTACCTGAATTCTACTGGAACGAGTGAAAGTGTCTTTCTGTATCTTTGCTCTCTGATCATTACTGCTCAAATAAATTTGGAGGGAACTCAATCAGATTATATGGTAGATTCGGTTTTAATTTTTGGAATCCTCCTCCATGAAGACTAGCCACATAGTTTTGGAGGACACTAGGTAATTTGCTAACAGAGAAAATCAATCAATGGTCCAAACCTATCTTTGAAGCCTAATAACCACAACAGTCACCAGCACAGCAAACTCTATTAGTGCAGTGGCATTTTCTATTATTATTATTATTATTATTATTATTATTATTATTATTTATTTTTAAGGGATTCTACAATATAATAACACAGTTGTTTTCAGAGAACATTGATGTTGCTCAGTTTGCCGTACAATTAGGTAATTGGTGCATTTTGCAAGTATCTATGTCCACATGGCTTGAGAGGTCTTACTGTATGGTAAATATGAATACTTATATTTACTTGTCTGAATCCTGATGAGGTCAGCTTGCCCATATCATGTGCCAACAAGTGGAAAATCCAGTCAGATTTCAAATGAGTAAACCAGTCACCACTTGTTACAGAAGCTTCTGTATAAGAGATGGAGGCTATTACAGAGTTCCACAACTGGTCACACACAGAGACTATGTTTCTGTGAAATGCCAACCATAAGTTGCACATCTACAATTGAACCTCTATTTCTAAAGCCCACAGAATATAATGGAACAAGAGGTAGAGAGAATATTAATGCATCTCTCAAGTCTCATCAGCAAAGCTCCCTCATTCAGCACAGGGTGATAAACACAAAAGGCCATTAGCCAAATCATAGAGAATAAAAGACTGCAGGTTATAGGAACTTCAACAGGAGTCTCTCTCTCTCTCTCTCTCTCTCTCTCTCTCTCTCTCTCTCTCTCTCTCTCTCTCTCTTTTACTTTCTGGCCTGAAACTCATTAGGTGTACCAGGCTGGCCTTGAACTCACAGAAATCCACCTACCTCTGCCTCTTAAGTGCTGAGAGAAATGTGCCACCATGTGCAGCTTGAACAGGACTCTTTTTAAAAATAAATATTATTTATGGAGTTGTACATGTCATACAACAGTTCTTAATCAAATTTGGACCCCTTCCCCACCCATGGCCCTACACCCACCCCCACCAGACCTCAAGTATTCTGCCATACATGTTAATCTTGCAGAGGACACTTATATTTAACATCACACACCCAATGAGCTCAGTGATCATTGCAGAAGAGAGGGCATTAAGTTGGTTAGAGCCAAGGGAGGAGCTGCATGACTATAAGGAAAGAAGAGTCTTTAGGGTCTTGGGTCCTTGTTCATATGAACTTACAGTCATCATGTCAGTATACACAAGACCCATGCAAAATCAGTTAGACAAAACACACCATAGACCTGGAGTTATGAGCAGTAGGCCAAAACTTTGGTGAGGAGCATTTGGCATCTATTACTGCTGGCTGAGGGAAAAACTATCTTCTGCAAGGGAATGGTACTAGATAGGTTAACCAGGCTCTAGTGAATGAACTCACACTGAGGGACATCTGGGGAGACATACTTGACTTGAAGGGCCTTAACATTTATGACAAATTGCATGAAGTCCTTTGAGCAGTCTATAGGGGCATAGATAGGGAAGGAGTGGCTAAATATGATTAAGGGGTATTAAAGCCACAAAAATTCAATCAAAGTATAATTTAAAAATTCTGGAGGGAACTGCTAAATAATTAAGAGGTATGTAACTTTGTTATTTGTGGAGGTAAGATGAACATAGGTTAAACAGTCTAGGAATAGTATTTTATATTGCCAGCAATAGGATTTAAGCAGCCACGCTAGGCAGTCTGTGTTGAAACATGCCGTATTTCCTCACATATATATTTTGCCCTACCAGCTAGTTGATTCTTGGTGCTGTGCTACTGGTTTTCTTTTATCAGACATTCTGCCTTCTTTTACTTTGATGGACTTGTGATCTTGGTCATTTGTTGTCATTCAGCAACTTAGAAGGAAAATGCAGCTGGTTGAAACCTGTCATATGAGAGGTTTCTGGGCTCTTTCAGTTGTATTCAGCCTCTAAATAACTCCAATTTTTGTGTAACTTCTCTAGTTACAGCTGTTCCTTTCCTTACAAGGTCATGCATTGAATTGCTAGGCAGCTCAAGACTTTATTTTTAATCTCAGTTTTTGAACCTCATCTATCATAAGAGCATACAGTGTTGGATTTCAGCATCATTTTCTATTTCTTTCTATTTTAGCTAAAAGTTTGGAGAAAATTTAAATAATTTCCACCCTTTGTAAAAGGTGAAACAGACAATAAAAAGGCAGTTTATTAACCCACATATCATTGAATCTATCTGACCTTTTTCTCACCTAATAAACTATGATTTTACACACAAATAAAATAGACAAATTCAGAAATAAACTTCATAAAGGTTCATCACTAAGTTGTCAAATACAAAGGTTTGCAGTTTTCTGAAATCTAAGATATGCTCTAACTTTGTACAATCTGGATGACTGGTGATGGTTTTTCTCCATCTCTGTGTATTAAGTAATTTGAAAATTGGCTCTAAATAGAATATATTATTTAATCTTTAATCCATCAAGTTCTAAAACATAATTTTTATTCCTTTTTTTAGTTATTGGAGGAGATGCCACAGCACACATGGAAATCAGAAAATATCTTATAAAAGTCTCTTCTCTCTTTCCAGCATGTGGGTTCTGGGGATTGAATTCAGGTCATGAGACGTGGCACCAAACACCTTTACACACAGAGCCCTCGCGTTGACCCAGTGTACTTAAGTCTGTTTTCCCATGTCAATCTTCATCACCCATTATGTCATAGCACTGAACACCTACCTTCCTTGCTAGACTGACTTCGCAGAACAATAAAACTATCTGCTTTTTGTTTTTCATGACCAAGTGCCATCAAAGTAAATGCATATAAGCATTAAATGTATCTTTGATGGACAAATAAAAGAATGAGATTTGAACTTTTTGTTGTATGTTGGAAGAATCCACCAGACCTGGAAATGAGTTTCTAATTAATGAAAACAAAACAAAACAAAAACCTCACATAAAAACAGCAAATGGTCTTTGTAATGTTATTCTCTAATTGGTCAGGATTCTTTTTATTTTTTTTGAGACAGGGTCTCCCTATGGCCCCAGCGGGCCTGAAACTCACTCTGTAGACCAGGCTGGACTTAAACTCACAGAAATCCAACTGTCTCTGCCTTTGCCTTCCGAGTGCTAGCATTAAAGTCATGAGCCACCACATCCAGCTTAAAGAGGGCTCTTAGCCACCATGTGGGTGTTGGGAATTGAACCCAGGTCCTCTACAAGAGCAGTCCACTCTCTTAACCACTGAGCCATCTCTCCAGCCCAGGAATTTTTATAATATTTATGATTAAGGAATAAGAGAGGAAATCTTCAACTCTTGTAGCTATGCACAGTTTCCCTTTTTATATTATATAGAATTCAATGTATTTTATATGTGAAGAGCTTGACAAACTAAAAAAATTTCATGTGTTTTTCATTTTCTATTTTCCTTATCCAAAACAAATAAATTGTTAATACATTGGAAAATTTTCAAGATATTATTTGATAGCAGTTTCCCAGACTCTGCCCTATTTAACTCCATGTTCTCTTTTTACTACATAAATATGTCCCCTAATATAAATTATAAATAAGAAAAAAATGGAG
The DNA here is from genome assembly GCA_009823505.1 of Rhizomys pruinosus. Lineage (NCBI taxonomy): Eukaryota > Metazoa > Chordata > Mammalia > Rodentia > Spalacidae > Rhizomys > Rhizomys pruinosus. Next base: position 5,266,930 of record VZQC01013045.1, on the reverse strand, counting down.
GGGAAATACATTATATAAGCACATATTTAAGTTTTATTTTAAGGCAAGGTCTTGCTATGTGGCCCAGAGTGCCCATGAGTTTGCAATTCTCTTGACTCAGCTTTCCAAATTCTGGGCATGTGTTGTGAACAACGATCCTCAGCTTACATATTATATTTTTAATATGACCACTTAAAACAAATTCTAATGTTTTTTTTTAGTTATTATTACTTATGTGTATGAATATACTGTCTGCATGTAGGTCAGTGCACTCCTGTCGTGCAAAGCTGCAGAGGTCAGAAGAGGGTGCTGATTCCCCTGGAACTGGAGTTAAAGACAGTTCTCAGCCGCCATGTGGGTGCTGGGGATCGAACCCGGGTCCTCTGCAAAAGCAGTCAGTGCTCTTTAATGCTAGGCCATCTCTCCAGCCCTCACAAATTCTAAATTTTAAGGGCAACATTTTTTCATCTGGTTTAAAATAATTCATACTTTATTTTGGAATTGAGTTCCATAATGCCCCTAGAAATAGATTTTCTGGTTTTAAGAAATAGTATTAATTAAATTTTTTCATATTAAGAATATTTTTTTACAAAATTTTCACATGAAAGGAGTGAATGTACTATGTTGTATTAAATTGTACCATTGCTATGTGTAAATCAACAAAATGTTCTTTATCTTAATGTCTTAACAGATATCTCATTTTTAAGAGACAGGAGAGAATAAATCTGGCTAATTCAAATAAGAAATATAGAGGATGGACATTTCTTATAAGAAAATCACAATTGAAGGTGATATTAGCGTCAGAATTGAATTACATCTGTTAATCCTATAAGACAATAGGACTGAGTAGGATCTCAATTGAAGAGGAATGAGTCCACATTCTAGAGCAAGAAGTGAGAGGTCTACAAGTCATTTACTGTGACCTTTTGCAAGATTGGCCAAAAATCCATTAAACTCTACAATTGTTGAGCCACTAATGAGCACCTAAATAAGAATTATCAGCCACATTAAAATATGTAATATTCCCTCAAGCCCGTCCACAGGGAGAATAAACCAGGTACTATCTTCGGTGTTCAGATAATTAATGTTTAATCATTGGTCACCTTCGCTGGAGCTGATAAGTATTCCTTTAGGAAAGGCAGTTCCAAATCCTAAAACTAACTACCAGGAATGATGGCTGCACACACCCTGAGAGTGCATGCACAAAAAATGCATATATATCACAGTATCGCATTTGTGAATGAATACTGGTTACATTAAATTCACATCAGAAGAATTTAAGGGGCAAACATTCCCCTGTGGAATTCATTTCCAGTGTGTGAACTTCTCAAGATGTAATGCTAAACTTGGTATTCAAGAAAGTTTGAAAAGAGAGAAGATTTTTTTCCTTAGGCTAAGCATGTGTAATACATTAAAAATTATGATGCATTTTCAACTGTTTTTACATATCCCATATAGAATATTTCACAGTTTCTTTGTGGCAATAAAATCTCACTCAATCTTGAAAATATAATTTAGATATAACTATAACTGGAAAGTTTTGAAGATAATTTTCATAGATTATTTTTCTAAGTCTGGACCTCATGAAGGAAAATGATTTCCCAAACAGAATTTCAAAGAAGTGAGAAAAGAATTTGGCATACGATAAATTAGCAAGGAGATAGAAAATATATATCTTACATTTATTTGGTTATTAAATCAAAATACACACACTCACACACATTATTTTAGAGATACACATAATAGGGGACATGTGTGTTTGAATAAGTAGCAATTCTAAATTGCTTAAACTAAACAACATTCACAAAATATTAACTTTCAAAAGTTGTACTTTTTCCTAATGTAATTTTAATTATCCACCCATACTATATCTTGGAAATATGGTGTTTGAATGAAAACTAAAATACACAAAGTAACACACACACACACACACACACACACACACACACACATATATATATATATATATATATATACATATATATATATGTATGTATAATCAATCTTGTCAATTCTCAATTGGTGATAGATTTTCATGTGTGAAAAAGCTATCACCAATAGAGAATTGACAAGAAAGTAATTTTCTTTTAATTTTAGGCTTTTAAAAAGGAAGTTAGGGGCTGGAGAGATGCCTCAGAGGTTAAGAGCACCGACTGCTCTTGCAGAGGACCCAGGTTTGATTCCCAGCACCCACGTGGTGGCTAAGAACCGTCTTTAACTCCAGTTCCAGGGGAATCCGATGCCCTCTTCTGGCCTCCATGGCAATGCACGACATGAGTGCACCAACCTACAAGCAGACAGCACACTCATACACATAAAAAATAATAAATAGGGCTGGAGAGATGGCCTAGCGGTTAAGAGCGCTGACCGCTCTTACAGAGGACCCGGGTTCGATCCCCAGTACCCACATGGCGGCCGAGAGCCGTCTGAAACTCCAATTCCAGGAGAACTCCAGTTCCAGGGGAATCCGAGACCCTCTTCTGACCTCCGCGGCATTGCACGAGACGGTGCACAAACCTGCATGCAGACAGTACATTGATACACATACAGAAATAAATAAAATTAAAAAAGAAAAGAAGCAAAAAAGCATATATTTAAAATAATAATAATAAATAAATAAAGAATTTACCCTTTAAAAAATGAAAAAATATAAAAATAAAAAAAGAAGTTAATAGAACTATAACGTGAGGAAACCATCTAACCTCAGACATATTTATTCAGTTTTCACGGTAGTTTGTTTTTCTACTATGATTTTTAATTTTTAAATTTGCACCTATCTTATGAACCCTACTCCCACCAGATCTCATGTACTTTGTCACATTATAAGGCTTATGGGGTCAAATTTGTTTCCCCAAATATCCTTCCAAGTCTAGCCATGCATTAGAGTCTGGTTAACTCATCCAATCACAGTCCCTTCTCCCAGTAGCTTTCACTTGTCAATACTTCCTGAATTAAGGTCAGGGCTTCTTACATCTTCCCTACTTCTATGCTGTAACTTGAGCTTGTGTGTGTCTTGTACGTGTTATTACTTTTACTCGCATCAGTGTTTTATACAGCAAGCCAACATCTTAGCAAATCTCACAACCACAAGGATTTCATAGATATTTCTGCCAAAACATAAATGGAATCTTCCTATATTTATCCAATAACAGTGAGCTTCTCATGGGGGAAAAATAGCAACCAGTCAGATGAATAATTGCTGGATCCAGCAGCCCAGGACCCTCTTTGTAATTATGAGTCTGTATGCTAAATAATCACCATGTATCCTCAGAGAATTGGCTTTGGGTCTTCCCCTCAGCTACCCTCAGAATGAAGGATTCTCTTTGACTTTAGCTCTAGCTCATGGTGATGCCCAGTGTCAATTGTGTTGGATCTAGGCAAGGAGGCCATAGGAATACTTGAGCAGAGCCCCAATCCCATTTTGCTTCATGCTCTGAGAACCCTGTAAGAGATCAAGTGACCAAAAACTTGAGTCTTAACAATCAGGCGGCATCTCCACTCTACATTGCTGTGCTTTTCATATCCAGAGTCTGAAGACCATGAGTTAGCTCACCTATGATGTTTACCTATGGAGGCAGCAAATGAGAGCTTTAATTCTCTACCTAATCAGAGAAATCTGGAGAATTAATTGTGTTCAATTGCAAAGTAAGAACAAGAAAATTCAGCTCATCTCAGTATTGTCCTAATATACTGAAAGTCCAATAACTATATAACATATGGTAACATTGAAACCATTTTGCCTCTTTCAAGTTTGTCTTTTGTTTCTATCCATCAATTGGTATAGATTATTAGAAGTCAGATAGTTTTTTTACACTGTTGTCTTAAACAACTGATTTTGAGCCCTCTTAATGCTGTTCTGTGAATGCTGGGAATATTTTTGTCTTCCCTCGGCCCATGCCACATACTCTGATGCTTTGTGTCTTTCAGATTAGAGGCTGGGAATGCTTAGCATGTTTAAGAGGTCTTGGTTAATATTTATGTGGCACATCAACATTTATGGGTAACAAAAAATAATAATAGTATGAAGAGTTTTTCAAACATGACAAGTATATATTTCAGCGAGAATGAGATTTAAAATAATGGGTGCAGTGTCTGCTTGACAGTGCCTGAATCTGGCCTCCTCATATTGGTGAACATCCCGAATTGTGCCATGCCCATCTCCCTACCTTGGAAGCACCTGAAGATCCTCCCACTGTGGCAGGAATAAACTCCTCTGCCTTATGCAGTGGTCCACATATTTCCAGACTTCCTGAGGGTGTCTGAATTCAGTCTCCACCTAGCAAGCTTCCCAGTAGAGTGCCTGCTGGCTAGTAGGAGCCCACACCTTAAAAGGAAGTCTGAAAGTATCTGATTGATGCATGATTTGGGTATTTCCAGGAATTTCTGAGTAGCTGGACTAGAGCCATTTGGTCCCTCTAATGTAAAAGAGAACTTAAAGCCTAGACCATCCAGGTTTTCATACCCAATACAAAAGATGGTTGAGAAACATCTTACAAATTGTTAGTCGCTAATAACTAAGGAAATGCAAATTAAAACCACTTTAACATTTCATCTTACTCCAATAAGACTGGCTATGATCAAGTAAACAGAGGATTCCAAGTGCTGGAGCATTTGTAGGGAAAGGGGAACACTCATCCACTGCTGGTAGGAATGTAAACTCGTAAACCACTAAGGAAAGCAGTGTGGAGAACTCCTAAAGAACTGAAAAATGAGTGTACAACTTGACTCATTCAAACAGTAGTAAAACCATTCCTGGGTATATTCCCACAAGACTCATCCTAGCACAGATATACATTGCAGCTCTCTTCACACTACTGAAGAGCTGGAAATAACCTGAAGTGTCCCTCAACTGCTGAGTGGATAAAAAAAAATGTGGTACATCTACACAATGGAGTTCTATGCATTGATAAAGAAAGACAGCACCATGAAATTTGCAGGTAAATGGATGGCAATAGAAGACATTATGCTAAGTGAAGTAATACAGTCCCAGAAAACCAAGTGAACTATGGTGTCCCTTATTTGTGGATTGTGGCAGCAAATCTCTCTTTATAAAGCAAAATGAATAATTCTTTTTTAAAGTAAATATAACACCTGATGTTTCTCATCAACTTGCTATGTAATGTATGAATGTAAAGCAATATTTTTTTCTTTACCTGAATGCAACTCTACTGTAAAAATTTGAATTCCTAGATATGTTTTGGAATTGATCTATAATTTATTTTCAGATGTCATAACTTTGATATATGTGTGCCAATTATGGAGGCATATTGGAGTGATACAGGAACAAAAACAAAAAAGACTGGGGTCAAGGAACTGACTGAAACAGTAAACTTCTGTCTAAAACAGTAAACCTCTGTACCCAAAAATTCAAAAAAGACTGAGATAAAGATGAAAAGCACCTATGGCAGAATGCATGACCTCTGGCAGGATAGGGAGCAAGGAAGGGGTACTGCGCCTAAATTTGATTAAGAAATGTTGCTGAAACCCTGAAGGGGCAGAAGGAAAAGTTGGCAACACTCTACAAGACATAGGATTAGGAAAATACTTTTTAAATCAGACAGTAGCTGCACAGGAAATAAAGTCAAAGGTTGACAAATGGGACCTCATCAGACTCAAAATCTTCTGTTCAGGGAAAGAAACAATCAAGAAGGTGAAGAGAAAACCTACAGATTGGGATGAAATCTTTACCAGTGATACACATGACAAAACATTAACATCAAGAATATGTAAACTACTCAAAAAACAAAGAAATAAGAGGAAAAAATGACCTACTCAAAAGATGGGGTAAAGAACTGAACAGAGACTTCACCAGTGAAGAATTAAAGATTGCTGAGAAATCTTAAAAAAGTGTTCAACATCATTAATAATTAAGGAAACGCAAGTTAAAACCACTCAGATATCATCTCACTCTCATATGACTAGCTAAGATCAAGAAAACAAAAGACAACAGATGCTGTAGAGGTTGTGGAGAAAAGGGAACACTCATCCACTGCTGGTGGGAATGTAAACTTGTACAACCACTATGGAAAGCAGTGAGAAGCCTTAAAAGACTCAAAGTGAACCTACCACCTGACCCATTCATACCACTCCTGAGTATATACCGAAAAGACTCATCCTGCCACAAACATACATGCACAAAGATATTTAATGCAGCTCTCTTAACAATAGCAAAGAGCTGGAACAAACCCAAATGTCCCTCAACAGACAAGTGAATGACAAAAAAAAAGTGGTGCATCTACACAATGAAGTACTATTCAGCAGTAAAGAAAGATGACATTATGAACTTTTCAGGTAAATGGATGGAACTTGAAGCCATTATGCTAAGTGAAGTAACACAGTCCCAGAAAAAAAGCAGTGAATAATTACCCTCATTTGTGGATGCTAACACCAAATCCTCCCAGATGAAAGGCAAGCAGAACAACATTATTGTTATGTTTCCATTTATCTGAAAGCAACTACGTTGCTATAATGTAAATCTCTCAAGTGGCTCTAGATTCCACCCACCACTTATTTTCAGAATCTGTAATTACTGTGAATGGGGGGAGAGTATGTATCCATATTTTAGAGTAATATAAAATTAATGGAGGAAAATGTGAATTTCTAAGCAAAAAAAGACTAAATGAAAGATCCAGTACAGTCATGGCAGAATGCATGATCTGGGGTGGGGTGGGGGGAAGAGAAAAGGGAATATGCTTAAACCAAATTGAAAAATGATGTCTAAAATACACAAAACATCAATAAATACACACAGACATAAACCAAAACAAAACAACAAAAAATAAAGACAAAATATTGTCAACTGAATGTATTCTCAAAGGACTAGTCAAAGAAGAAATTGTAACTTCTAAAGCTACTCTAAAAAAATAAATTTTAAAACTTTTTTAAAGTAGAAAAAAAGAAATCTTCCATGAAATACAGAAAACCTCAATAAAAAATAGAAGAAAATCTAAAACACATCAAGAAAGCAAACAAAATAAGTTTGCAACTCCAGAAAGGAAGATTTAAGTTTCACCCCAGAATCACAAACAACAAAAGAAATCCACATGCCAAAATCACAATGAAAAAATAATAATATGAAAAACCCAAATTATATGACCCCATCAAATGCTAACAATCCTATAGAGATGTTCTAGAAGGAGAATACCCTAGAGATAACTCAGGATACAGAATTTAAAAAGAACAATTAATAAAGATACCCCAAAGTTACAGAACTTTGTGTGCTTGCTAGCATACAAGATCAAAGAAAATACAAGTGTTCAACATGGTTAGTAATTGGAGAAATGCAAATGAAAACCACTTTAAGATTTGATCTTATCCCAATCAGACTGGCTAATATAAATTGAAAAAAATACCAAATGTTAGAGAGGATGTGCAGAAATGGGAATGCTCATTCAGTGCTGGTGGGACTGCAAGCTCCTGCAACCCCTATGGAAAGCATTTTGGAGAACCCTTAAAAACTAAAAATTAGGTCCTGAGCAGGGCAGGGCTAGGGACAAGCCTGCCACCCGCTCCAGGAAGGTAAAATCAGGGCATTGACCCACGGGTGCAGGACAATTGATTTGCTGAGTTGTGGCAAAGGGGGCCCAGTGACTGGCGGACATAGACCTGACTCCTAATTCCTGCCGAAGCGTGGCTGCCTGGCTGGGTGGCTCCGCCCCCACCCCGTAGTCACAAGTGGGAGGGGATCCTGGCTTTGGACTCAGGCGCAGACGCCATATTGGGGTCCTGAGCAGGGCGGGGATCAGGACAAGCCCGCCACCCGGTCCAGGAAGGTAAAATCAGGGCATTGACCCATGGGTGCAGGACAATTGATTTGCTGAGTTGTGGCAAAGGGGGCCCAGTGACTGGCGGACCTAGACCCGATTCCTAATTCCTGCCGAAGCATGGCTGCCTGGCTGGGTGGACCCACCCCCACCCCGTAGTCACAAGTGGGAGGGGATCCTGGCTTTGGAGTCAGGCGCAGACGCCATATTGGGGTCCTGAGTAGGGCAGGGCTTGGGACAAGCCCGCCACCTGCTCCAGGAAGGTACCAGGGTGCGGGCTAAGTTAGGACCACCCCCCCCCACACACACACCCCCCGCTAACAACTGGAATTGAGGAGAGAGTATCCAGTGGATTGAGAGAACATTCAAAACAGGAAAGGAAGAGACTTCCAGTATCCAATATATAAACAAAAGTGAAAGCCTGAAAACTAGACAAGTCAGCCCTCCATAAACAACGAGGAGGGAAGGAAGGGGAAAAAAAAAGGCATTGGAAGAAGGCAAGCAAAATAAAACAAGCTTTCAGCCTTCAACAAACTGAAAAGGCATTTGAGATTTGAATCACAAAAGGGAAACCCATATGCCAGGGAGACGATGAAGAGACAACATGGGAAATGTACAGGATAATTCCGTACCAAGCTCTACCAACCCGGTAGGAGACAGCTACAATCGGATCCCCCTGGAGGTGACCCCAGAAACAGACCTTAGAGGAATAATTGTAGACCTATGCAGAGAAATTAAAGAACATAAAGAAGAATTCAGAGAAGTAAAGAGAGAGAATGAAAAAAAGGACCTAGAGGGATGCAATGACAAACTAAAGGAAGAACTCAGAGAAGTAAAGAGAGAGAATGAAAAACTCAAAAAGGACCTAGAGGGATACAATGACAAACTTCGGAAAGAACTAAAGGAACAGAATGACAAACTCCAGAAAGAACTAGAGGGAGAAAAAAACAAACTCCGAATGGAAGTAGAAACACTGAAAAAGGAAGCCAACCAAAGAAGAAAGGAGCACCAAGAAGAGATTGAGAAGCACAAAGAAGAGATTGAGAAGCTCAAAAAGGAAATGGAGGTACTAAAGAAAACACAGGAGGAAACAAAAAAGGAATTAGAACACTCAGTCAATCAAGAAGAAAGAAAAGGAAAAAGCCTCAGAAGTAGAATGGAGGAAGCAGAACAAAGAATATCAGACCTGGAAGATAACACAGAGCAATTAAAAAGCTCAAATAAAGATTATGAAAAATTTAAAAATACACAAAAGTGGAACAACCAGGAAATATGGGACACTATGAAAAGACCAAACCTCCGCATCATAGGAATAGAGGAAGGAGAAGAATCTCAAGAGAATAGTATTGATCAGATCTTCAACAGAATAATAGATGAAAATTTCCCCAAACTAAAAATAGACAAGCCCATACAAATACAAGAAGCACATAGGACCCCAAATAGACAAGATCAGAAAAGAAACACCCCACGCCATATCATAGTTAAAATGCTAGATGCCCAAAACAAAGACAAAATTCTGAGGGCCACAAAAGAAAAACAAGTCACATACAAAGGGAAACCCATCAGAATTACAACTGACTTCTCGCCTCAAACCATGAAAGCAAGAAGAACATGGAGCAAAGCATTCCCTGTGTTAAGGGACTATGGATGCCAACCCAGAATACTTTACCCAGCAAAAATGTCGACTATACTTGAAGGAGAGAGAAAAATCTTCCATGACATAAACAAGATGATGGAATACATGTCTGGAAAACCAACTCTTCATAAAATACTTGAAGCAATTCAAAGGGCAGAAGAGAGGAGCAACAATCCTCAAACACCTAGGAAAAGAAACTAACAAAAACATAACCATAGGAGCAAAATCAAAGGCTAGAAGTCCAAATGGATAATAAAGTGAAAGGAAGCAACATCCATCTTTCAATTGTAACCTTAAATATTAATGGGCTAAACTCCCCAATCAAAAGGCATAGACTGGGAGAATGGATTAGGAAACAAAACCCATCTATATGCTGTCTACAAGAAACCCATCTCAATTTCAAGGATAGGCACCAACTTAAGGTGAAGGGTTGGAAGAAAGTATTCCAAGCAAATGGTACCAAAAAGAAAGCGGGTGTGGCTATTCTAATATCAGACAAAATAGACTTCAAAGCAAAAGAAATCAAAAGAGACAAAGAGGGCCATTACATCCTTATTAAAGGAACAATTGACGATGAAGATTTCACAATCATAAATATATATGCACCAAACATCAGTGCACCAAACTTTATAAAGACAATTCTTCAGGATCTCAAGGCACAGATTAACCCCAGCACACTAATACTAGGGGACTTCAATACCCCATTAAGTCCTCTAGACAGATCAACAGGACAAAGGATAAACAGAGAGACATCTGAACTAAATGACACAATACACCAAATGGACCTCACAGACATCTACCGAATATTTCACCCAAACACCAGAGAATACACTTTCTACTCAGCACCTCATGGAACATTCTCCAAAATAGACCATATACTGGGACACAGGGAAAAACTCAACAAATATAAAAAGGTTGAAATAATCTCATGCATTCTATCAGACCACAGTGCAATAAAACTCAATATCAACACCAGAATAAACCCTACAACCTACAGGAACACATGGAGACTAAACAACACTCTCCTGAATAATGAGTGGGTCAAGGAAGAAATAAAAAAAGAAATAAAAACATTCCTGGAACTGAATGACAATGATAAAACAACACAGCAAAATCTATGGGACACTCTTAAAGCAATCCTAAGAGGGAAGTTTATAGCTCTAAGTGCCCACATTAAAAAAACAGAAAGAGCACAAGTGAACGATCTAACACTGCAGCTAAAAATACTTGAGAGACAACAACAAATGAACCCTAAACGGAGCAGACAAGAAGAAATAACAAAAATCAGAGCAGAGATCAATGAAATAGAAACAAAGAAAACCATACAAAAAATCAATGAATCCAAAAGTTGGTTCTTTGAGAGAATAAACAAGATAGACAGACCTCTAGCCCAGTTAACCAAAAGAAAGAGGGAACAACTCCAAATCAATAGAATCTGTGATGAAAGGGGAAATATCACAACAGACAATGAAAAGATCCAGACAATCATACGGGACTACTTCAAAAACTTATATTCTACTAAGTTTGAAAACCTAGAAGAAATGGATGAATATCTGAAATCCTGGGAATCACCAAAGCTCAACCAAGAAGAGATCGACAGCCTAAACAGACCAATAGTACAGGAAGAAATCGAAGATGTAATAAGTAGCCTCCCAACCAAAAAATGCCCAGGCCCGGATGGATTCACGGCAGAATTCTATAAAATATTTCGTAAAGACTTACAACCATTACTACTTAAATTGTTTAGAAGGATACAAATGGAGGGACTTCTCCCAAATTCCTTCTATGAAGCCAGCATTACGCTACTACCAAAACCAGGGAAAGATACAACCAAAAAGGAGAACTATAGACCCATCTCCCTAATGAACACAGATGCCAAAATTCTAAACAGGATTCTGGCAAATCGCATACAGACTCACATCAAGAAAATCATCCACCATGACCAAGTTGGATTCATACCAGACATGCAGGGATGGTTCAACATACGAAAATCAATAAACATCATCAAACATATCAATGGACTGAAGGACAAAAACCACGCCATCATCTCAATTGATGCGGAGAAAGCCTTTGACAAAATCCAGCACCCTTTCATGTTTAAAGTCCTGGAGGGAATTGGTCTGGAGGGATCATTCCTCAATGTAATCAAAGCCATATACAGAAAACCCACAGCCAATATCATCCTAAATGGGGAAATGACAGAAGCATTCCCCTTAAAGGTAGGAACTCGGCAAGGCTGCCCCCTGTCACCACTCCTCTTCAATATAGTGCTAGAAACCCTAGCTAGGGCAATAAGGCAAGAAAAGGAAATTAAAGGAGTTCTAATTGGAAAAGAGGAAGTCAAGCTATCCCTTTTTGCTGATGATATGATTGTCTACCTAAGGGATGCTAAGAACTCCACCAGAAAACTCCTAGAAACGATTAAGAGCTTTGGTAAAGTGGCAGGATACAAAATAAACCTAGAAAAATCAGTAGCCTTTCTGTACACCAACAACAAGCAATTGAAGAAGGACTACAAGGAGACCTTCCCACTCACAATAGCCTCAAAAACAATAAAATACCTAGGAACAAACCTAACCAAAGACACCAAGGATCTCTACAACAAAAATTTTAAACCCCTGAAAAAGGAAATTGAGGAAGACATCAGAAGATGGACAAACCTCCCATGCTCATGGATTGGGAAAATAAATATAGTAAAAATGTCCATCCTACCCAAACTAGTGTACAGATTTAATGCGATCCCAATCAGAATCCCCAAGAGTTTCTTCACAGGCCTGGAAAAAAAAATCCTCAATTTCATTTGGAAAAACAAAAGACCCCGAATAGCCAAAGCAACCCTGAGTGAAAAGAGCAATACAGGGGGGATCGCTATACCAGACATCAAACTATACTATAGGGCTATAGTCATAAAGACAGCCTGGTACTGGCACAAAAACAGACCAGTTGACCAATGGAATAAAACTGAAGATCCAAACCTGAGCTCATACAATTTCAGCCACCTCATATTTGACAAGGGGGCCAAGAAGACACAATGGAAGAAAGACAGCATCTTCAGCAAGTGGTGCTGGCAAAACTGGATCACCACTTGTAGAAGAATGAAATTAAACCCCTACCTCTCACCTTGTACAAAGGTCAACTCCAGATGGACCAAAGACCTCAACGTGAAACCCCAAACTCTGGAGGTGATAGAAGAGAAGCTTGGCAGCAGACTACAAGACATAGGTGTAGGAAAAGACTTCCTAAATCAGACAGCAGCTGCACAAGAAATAAGATCGACAATTGACAAATGGGACCTCATTAAACTCAAAAGCTTCTGTACATCAAAGGAAGCAATAAAGGAAGTGAGGAGAAGACCCACAGAGTGGGAGGAAACCTTCACAGCAGATACATCTGACAAAGCATTAATTTCCAGAGTATACAAGCTACTCAAAAAACAAAGAAGAAAGAAAACAAATGAATCATTCAAAAGATGGAGCAAAGATCTGAATAGAGACTTCACAGAGGAGGAGTTAGAGATGGCCGAGAAACATCTTAAGAAGTGTTCAACATCTCTGATAATTAAGGAAATGCAAATTAAAACCACTCTGAGATATCACCTTACTCCAATAAGACTGGCTAGGATCAGGAACATGAATGATACCAAGTGCTGGAGAGGTTGTGGGGAAAGGGGAACACTCATCCATTGCTGGTGGGAATGTAAACTTGTACAGCCACTATGGAAAGCAGTGTGGAGAACCCTTAGAAGACTCAAAATGAGCCTTCCATTTGACCCAGTCATACCACTCCTGGGTATATACCCACAAGACACAACTTACTGCAAAGATACATGCACAGCTATGTTTATTGCAGCTCTGTTCACAATAGCAAAAAGCTGGAACCAGCCCAGGTGCCCTTCAACTGACGAGTGGATAGAGAAAATGTGGTACATGTATACAATGGAATACTATGCAGCAGTAAAGAGGGACAACATCATGAAATTTGCAGGTAAATGGATGGAGCTGGAAGACATTATGTTAAGTGAAGTAACACAGTCCCAGAAAAACAAACGACAAATGGTGTCCCTCATATGTGGATGCTAGTACCAACAACCCAGATATAAATATTTCTCATGGAGAGGGAGGCATAGTAAAAGAACAACAGAAAGACTGCATCAGAAAATGGACTGAAATGGTGAATTGGAAAGGGGGGATGGGTGGGAGAGGGACACGGGTGTATATTCGATTAAGGCATATTTAATTGACGTGAGCTCAGCAAGTACCCAGTTTCGCCTAGACACTGTCTACAGGACACATGGTGTTTTAGGACTTAGTAAAAGTAAAAGTAAACATGTGTATATTAAACAACATTGGTTTACAGAATCTGATAAAAATGGTAATGCATCTGAATTAAATGGAGATATAATTCGCTGTTGCCCACATTTGCTTTACATAAAATCTGTAGAGCAAGAACTTTGGGATTGACACATACAAATGTTCTCTATAATTTCTCTGTTGTACAGTATCACCTTGTAGCATTCTCTTTAAGATGATTTAACGTAAAAATTAAGTTTGCTTCCCAAGTTAATCATATATAGTCACCCAAAACAACATGGGTGAATTTGATGAAATCTATGCCTTGACTCCACCCTATAGTCATGTATAATACAACTATCTTCTGGAGACTCATACGCTAAAAAAAAAGGGGGGGGGATACAGAAAGACATGAAACCTTTTCATCAAACCCTTGCAATTCAAATCTTAAAACTAACTATGGGAAAAGATTTGTTTGTTCCAACAGGACAAAACGTCACCAACTTAACGGCTGAGAAAGAAAAGATACAGGTTTGCATTGAGTAGGATGTACCAAAAAGTGGCAACGGAAAGGCTGACCCGTCTGAACATTCAAAGGAAGAAAAGCCTCAGATTGCCATAAACATCGAACCCCTCTGTGGATCCTACATGTAACAACTAGTTATAATGAGTCCTAATGAAACTTACCTTCTAGGTGCCACAAAGGTTCTGATATGAGAGACTTCCTTGCCTTCCCACCCATAGAACAAGGAGAAATATGACAATGATGAGGTCGCTCCCCAACTGTAAATTGGAGACAACTATTGTAGAGGTAATCTCTTATAAAACCGGTAAAACTGCTTTCTTTAATTGACTACTAGACATGGGAACTGTGGAAGGGATTACTCTCTGTTCAGAACCAAATATAATACTAAAGTCCTAGGGCTATGCACTCAGGCAAAATATATTAATACAGGAGCTCTGACATCAGCAATGGATTGTTCTACCAGGTGGATGTTGGCCAGGGGATCCAAGGCCCCACAAAAGGTAAGGGCTCCTTGCCTCTAAGTTGGGATACCTACAGGAGGAGAGGCAATAAGACCCTGCTGCCGAAGACCTGACGTTAACATGGGAGGGATGTATTGAGACCACACATGCAAGTGTACAGATGGCCTCTGGAATGCCAGAGAGTGTTACCAAAGGCCACTAAACCAATAAAGCAAATATGGGTCTCCCTGAGTCAAGCAAGACTCCACCGTCAGCACCAGCTACACCTCACCTGCCTGGAAATACTGTGCAGCAGAGGCAGCCATGTGCCTGTATATCCCAAATCTAATTGGCTATTGGCTCTCCCCTTGGAGAAATAACCCATGGCTGATGCCACAAGCTTACATCCTCTACAGGTTAGGAGATGTTATAAGCCACAGTAAGACCCTGTCATATTTAACAGGGGGGAAAATTGTAATTCATGGATTAACATATCCAAACATGTGTCTATGCTAAAGTAACCTACCATAACTATTAGTGCTGCTTAAATACCTATATATCTAATTGCTTGTTCTTCATTAGTAGGATCGAAAGGTTATTCCTGGACAAACTGTCAGCCCATGAAAGGAAACAGCCAGAATTGACCAGAGTCCAAGTCAACAGCTCCAGAGAGAGTGGACTGTTTTACCTCTCATCCACCTGTGCCCCTTTTCTAAGCCTAGGGAACAATCTGCGGAAGAGGGGGCGTGGTAGAATGTAAGGGCTGCGATTGGGGTGAATGGTGAAACTACAACAATATAGACTGGACACTCATTTGATCAACTTGATTGAACATACAAGCCCCCCCCCCTCTGCTGGATGGTGGGACCCATGAGCTGTGTGGGTTTGGGCACAACTGCTTGCAACTTGGTTTTACATGAAGGATGTTTGTACTCACAAATTATCACTTATTGTTAAAAAAAAATGAAAACAAAACAAAACAAAAAAGCAGAGAAAGATGCAGAAAACTTACGGCAAAATGCATGATCTGCAATGGATAGGGGTCGGGTGGGGGGAAGGGAAGGGGATATATGCCTGAACTGAATTGGAAAATGATGTATGAAATACACAAAGCATCAATAAAAAAAAGAAACTGAAAAAAATAATAAATAAATATAAATATAAATAAATAAATAAATAAATAAATAAACTAAAAATTAACCTACCATTTGACCAGGTCATAGTACTCTTTGGCATATACCCATAGGACTCCTTCTACTTCAGAGAATCTTGTACATTCATATTTGTTGCTGCTCTAAGGGATGAAAGCAACCTAAGCGTCCCTCGACTGATGACTGTATAATGAAAATGTGCTATGTTTACACAATGCAATTCCACTCAGCAGTAAAGAAAGACAAAATTTGGTAAATGTATGGAACTAGAAATTGTTATGCTGAGTGAAGTAACACAGACTCAGAAAAACAAACAACCAAATCCTGATACATGAGTGTGTATCCTGATGTTACTACAGAAATCAGGTAAATGGAAAGGAAACAGAGAGGTAAAGGGAAAGAAATGACCTGAGAGAGAATAGCAGGAAACAAGTCTTACAAAGTGAGAAATGGATAAAATACAAGGAGGCAGGGAAGATTATAGAAGGAAATTTGGGGATAAAGGTAAAGAAGGCTGTCAAGAGAAGTGGGACCAGAAGAGACTGGTATCATCAAGGGAGAAGTGGGGAAATGGGAACACTTTAAATGGGTAATATAATGTATTACTAATTACAAAATATATAATCTTGTATTTACTGTCCAGTATGCTAGTTGCCACTCATCAAAAAATTTATTTTCCACCATATGGAGACTATTACAGAGTACAACAACTGGTCACACAGAGAAATTGTCTGTGAACTGCCCAAGTCTAAGTGGCACATCTACAATGCAACCTCTGCACCTAAGGCTTGTGCAATATACAATAACAAGTAAGGAGAACACTAATAAATCTCTGTACTCTCACTAATAAAGCTCCCTCATGCAACAGAGGACCAGGGACACAAATGGTTACGAATGGTCAAATCATGGAGATTAGGAGTCTGCAGAGTGTGGGTCCTTGGACAGGACTCCTACATTAAGTTTCACTCCCACAGGGCTCAGGGACCATTGAGGAAGAGGGAGCAAAATGATTGTAAAAGCCAAGTGCAAGATCATATGGGAATAAAATCCTACAAGCTCCTGGAATTCTGCTTGTATAAAACTGCAACAATGGGAGCTGGAGAGATAGCCTAGCAGTTAAGAGCACCGACTGCTCTTGCAGAGGACCCGGTTTCGATCCCCAGCACCCTCATGGTGGCTAAGAACCGTCTGTAACTCCAATTCCAGGAGAACTCCAGTTTCAGGGGAATCCGAGACCCTCTTCTGACCTCCGCGGCATTGCACGACACGGGTGCACAGACCTACATGCAGACAGTAGATTCATATACATACAAAAATAAATAAAATTAAAAAAAACCTGCAACAATGTTGCCAGAATGCACAAGACGCAAGCAGACTCAAGCAGACAAAAACCCAGCATGGAACTGGGTTTGAAATGTGCAGCAGATCCTAGTCTTAGCCAAAGAAATATTGGCAGCCGATTACTGTTGGCCTAGCAAAAGCTGATCTTAAACTGAGGGACACTGGATAGCCTGACTAGAACTCTGTGGATGAATTGCACTGGAGGAACATCTGGGGACACTAACTTGCTGCAATAAGCCTTAACACAAATGACAAAGAGTTTATGAATTCCAGGGGAGTGTATGGGTAAAGCCCATATAAACATGATTGAGATTGAGATGTTCTGCATGAAATACACAAAAATACAATAATAAAACCTAATGGGTACCACCCACTTCCATATCTTTCAAGTGAATCATAGGTATGACTTTCTTCAATATTTCTAAAAATTTATTTATTCTATGTGTCTGAGTGAATTGCCTACATACCTGTAAGTATACCTGAGTTTTGCAATACCTGGAGAGGTCGGAAGAGGCTATCAGATCCCCTGGACCTGGAGTTATGGACTGCTGTCAGCTGCCATATGGGTTCTGGGAATTGAAACAGGGTCCTGTATAAGACAATCTAGTCTACTATATCTGCTGAGCCATCTCAAAAGGCCACGGGTTAGACTTTTTTTTTTTTTTTTAACAAATCTGACCCGGTTCCCACCATTCCCCCACCCCCCCCGCCAGACTGCTGCATTCTGCCATATATGCTTTTCATCTTTTCTTAGCTGTTCTCAATATTTCCAATGGAGGAGAGTTTGACTGTTTTGGCGCAGAAGTTCACTGTCAGCCAGTTCTTGATGGCAGTCTTTTCTGTTGTTGGTTGTTGTTGGTTTGTTGCTGCTGTTTTCCCAAAAGCAATATGCCCACTGATTTTGGTACAAAAGTCAAGGGGGGCCTACCAAGAAATACTACAACTGGGTAATTGGCACTACATCCACACGTGAGGGATACCATTCCGTCGTTGTTTTTCTGGGGACTGTGTTACTTCCCCAGCATGATGTCCTCTATCCGCAAGCCACTGTTTTCCTGCAAAGCTCGTGATGTAAAATCTTTACTGCTGCATAGAAAATCCACTTGTGTAGATGTACCACATTTTCATCGTCACTCGTCAGTGAGGGAGATTTAGTTGGGGTTCCAGGACTGTGCCTATTGTGAAGAGAGCTCATAAATAATACAAGAGATGGGCGTGCATGATCTCTTCGGTGGGGCATGAATCGTCTGAGGGTAATGCCCAAGAAGTGGCTCGGAGCCTGGGTCGGGTGGCAAGTTTCTTCAAGTCCTTCCAGGGTTCTCCACACTGCGTTTGCCATAGTGCGGCCTTACGGTTTACATTCCCACCACAGTGGATAGTGTTCTTTCCACACTTCCTTTTTTTTTTTTTTTTGTTTTTTTTTTGCTGTCTTGATCCTAGCCATATTTATTGGGAGTAATGAATCTTAAAGTGGTTTTCATTGCATTTCCTTAAGATTGTGATGTTGACAGTTCTTTGAGGTTGTTTCTCAGACTATCTCTAATTCCTCCCTTGGTGAAGATCTCTGTTCAGTTCTTTGCGCTCCATCTGGTTGAGTGGGTCATTTGTGTTTTCTTTTTTCTTTGTTTGTTTGAAGTATTTTTATTATTTCTGAATCAATTGCTTGTCAGATGTTATTGCATGTTATATATTCTGGAAACCAATGCTTTTCAGATGTAGTCCGCATGAAGTTTCCCTCCACTCTGTAGGCGTTTCATTCACTTCCTTGATTGTTTCTTTTGAGTACAGAAGCATTTAGTTTTATGAAGACGTACCCATTTGTCCATGTTCACGCTTAATTTCGTGCAGCTGCTGTGCTGATCTTAGGAAGTCTTTTCCTAACACCATGGTCCTTGCTAGTCTGCGACCACATTTTTTCTTCTCAACATCGTTCATAGTTTTGGGGGTGTCACGTCGAAGGGGACGTTGTTTTGTAGTATAAGTTTTATTTGATGGTTTGTGCATTCGTACATATTTTCCATTCAGATCAGGCATATTTCACCTTCTTCCACCTTCCCCCCACCCACGCCCCCCAATCCCAGATCATGTATTCTGCCAAACTGCCTGCAATCTGTTCAGGTTTTTTTTTTATTTTGTTAGCTATAAGTGTTAATCCATGAGTATAAGCATCCTTTGTGCAAACCAATCTTACAGACTTGTTGTGCCCAAACCCCCACAGTCCCACCATTCAGTGGGGGGTGACAGGTTGTTTGTTCAATCAAGTTGATCAAATGAGTGTCCAGACTACATCGCTGTAGTTTCACTGTTCACCCCAATCACAGCCTTTACATTCTTCCACGCCCCCTCTTCCGCAGATTGTTCCCTAGGCTTAGAAAAGGGGCACAGGTGGATGAGAAGTAAAACTGTCCTCTCTCTCTGGAGCTGTTGACTTGGATTCTGGTCAATTCTGGCTGTTTCCTTTCATGGGCTGACAGTTTGTTCAGGAGAAACCGAGGGTTAGACTTTTAAATCAAGCAAATTTTCACATTCTACCTGCAGTGTGTTAAGGCATCAGGCATTGTTACTAGAAAGTTTAACCTTTTTTAAAAAAATGTGATGCTGATAGCAGGTAATGATTTTGAATTTTCAAATGAACTTTTAGGACAAGCATGTTTGAATTCTGCAGGAATAAAGAACTGCCATTTCCTGTTACTCTGTCAGTTAACTCCAGGCATAAGGAAGAAGGTGTATTTCCATTTCTTCACTTGAGAAGAATTTAAGACCAGTTCTATAACAAAATGGAAGCTGAGGTCAGGATGCATTAACAACAAAGAGTGTGCCAAGGAGATATGGTAAAGAGGAAAGAACATGGTGGTCTATCTCACCCTCTGCCCTGGGGGATGATAAGAGGGTGTAATCCCAAACCTAAGAATAAACAGATTTATGGGCAGAGGAAGGAAGTCTGTTATCAGCTGTAAATTTAATTATTGGAAACATTGGACTTAGTGACACACTAGAAGAGGGAACCAGCAATGTGACTGTGTGGCGTCACTGTGTTCCTCCCTCCTGTCTTCAGTGAATGTCCCATAAGACCTAGAACAATCAAGAGATAGAGACCTAGAGAATCCCTGGTGAAGAAAGATGTAAAGATGACCTAAAGAGAAACAAGCAAGAGAAACTGTTCTCATTAGCTTCTATTAAAAATGGTCGCTTTCTGGATATAAATATATTAGATATCTCACTCTAAAATGCTAAATGAGTAAAACTTGGATGGGACCTTAAAATGGTAAGAAGAATGAGGAAAGCAGAAGTACTCATTGGAATAACGTTGCACTCAATGACAGAAAATAGATGAAAATTAAAGTTAAATACGTAGCCAACTCATGAAATCTGTGAGAAAAATTCAAATGCATTAGTTAGAACACCTGATGAAAATTAAAGATATGAATAAAATTCATACGCATTTCTAAAAATAATAGCATATTAATTAAATTAAATATGTGAACACTACCATCAAAATGGATTTTCTGTAACAGCAATATGAAGGTTATATAAATATGCTTTTTTGTCCAATGGACTTATTAAGTAAATTCCAAAAAGACATTATTCTTTGTAATAAGTTCAGCTCTACTCAGTCTCCACCTTATATATCATTCTCCACAGTGATGGCAAGTATACATGGGTATGAATTAGAACAGATGTGAAACAGGTTAAAATAAGAAAGTTTCAATATTTTATCCAAACAAATTAAGACCAAAGTTCATATCCCTTTAGGTTCAAATCATGAAGAGTTTACAACTTACTCTGATGTAGAAGGCTTCTACTTTGTGTTGGATATTGTTTTTTCTCCTGAAAGAGTAACAGCTAATGACTTGGTCACCAATGGAACAGTTTAAAGTAGTAGTGTGGCAATACTCAGTGAATCAGTGAGAGGTGCCTAAGTCCTGTGAAGATAGCACAATTTGAAGAGACTGATCTTACTCTTGCAGGGTGGTGGTATGTGTGTCAAGGTTGGACTGGTTCGCTCCAGCCTATGGTTTTTGATCCTACACAGTGAGACTGTTTCACCTGTTTTCCTCATGAGATCCTCAGTGCTCACAGATGCAGTCCCACCAGACATGACATTTGTTACAATCG
This sequence comes from Rhizomys pruinosus, assembly GCA_009823505.1. Classification (NCBI taxonomy): domain Eukaryota; kingdom Metazoa; phylum Chordata; class Mammalia; order Rodentia; family Spalacidae; genus Rhizomys; species Rhizomys pruinosus. The sequence continues at coordinate 5,245,689 of VZQC01013045.1, read as the reverse complement.
TGATTCAGCATGTGTCTGCTTTATCCTAGACTTTCAACCTCTCAGACTGTAAGCCAAGTAAAAATCTTTGCTTAAAAATCATTAAACTTCAGGTTGACGGTTAAAAAAAAGTATTAGGACTTTAAGACTCTAGTGAAACTCTCATTCAGAAAAAAATGTCTTACAGGGTTGGGACACTTTAGTGTGTACAGTGGATCCATCCACAATGAAGGACATTTGAGGACATAAATAATACTCTATAGGATACACACACACACACACACACACACACACATATATATATATATATATATATATATATATATATGGAAATTGGATAGATTTGAGGGAATTCTGGAGAGGGAAACTGATCTAAATGTCATAAAACTCTATTGTATGAAAAATTTGGGGCTGGAGAGATGGCTCAGCAGTTATGAGCACCAACTGCTCTTGTAGAGGTCCCGGCACCCACATGGTGGCTAAAAATCATCTTTAAAAAAAAGAAAAAAAGAAAAATCCAATAAAAATATAAACCAACAAAAACAAACTGACAAAAGGACTGATATCCACCAAAAATGTTTTAGTGATTTTAAATGTAATTAATTGTTTCAATTAAGATTTTCATTAATGTACATGTTTCTCATGCTAAATGTCAAGCTCAGGTCACCAAGCTAGATCCTTTTACCTTCAGTTATACAAATGAGAAGCAGCTTGTCATGAAATACCTGCCATGAAGTTTCAAACCTATGAACTTCTTATAGATTCTGGAGTATGCCTGAAATGTTTTCTCTGATTTATTCTGTAATTTTTTAATCTAAGCCTGAGAAATGAGCCCAAATAACTACTAAGGGATGAAATATTAGAATATCTTATTCATTTTACACATAAACAGTAGCTATGTTATAAGAAAGTAGTTGATGATATGTTCTAGTACCCTTCCCTGGGAGTGTCTGTCTAGGACCAATGACATAGCATCATGGATTGTCAAGGCGAATGAGTCTGGAAACTTTGCTAGTGTATTACCTGATAATGAATGTATGGATCTTCTTTTCCCTGGTGCTTCTAGACACTATAATTGACAGGCTGGGCAAACATGATTCTAAAAGTGTAGAGAATTAAAAGTAGCTTATACTGGCCAGTTTTCACTGGGTAAGGTAATGCCAAGGGATCAGAGAATAGGACAGGTATAGAAAAAAAAAGGAGGATGCAAAGCAAATACTTCTGTGATTACTTTCACTATGTTAAAACATTTGTATAGAAATAATAATCTTAGAAATATACTGAGAAATAGTCCCAAGTGTCACTTATTGTAGGAGAGGCCCTTAAATATACACACAAAAATACTATCAATTTTGACTGGCCCAAATATTGTCTGATGGTATGTACTTAGTAATGTTGAGTCAATACAGGCAGCTTATTGAAAACTTACCCTGGGATTGACACTCAAAACAATCTATTTTACACTCATTCTACAGATGATGGAAGTAGAACACATAGAGGCTAAGTGATCTTGCACAAGGTGCATAGTTGCTATGTGCCTAACTAATAAATAAACATAAGGAAATTGCCTTCTTAGTAAAGTAGTTCATTTTTATTATCCATAAATATGAATGAATGAAAGCATGCTGACATGAGTAAAGATAATAAAGAGAACACATAACAATCACATAAAGAGAACACATAACAATCACATAAAGACATCACATAAATATAAATGTTAGATGGATGTGTACTCAGACTCCTATAATACCAGTACTCAGGAGGTGGAGGTAGAAAGAACTAGAGTTTGCAGACAGCCTTGGCTGCATAGTACAACCCCGTCTCAAAAATATCTATAGCTCATTGCCTAGAGTGTTCAAACCCGAGGTGTTCTCTCTAGCAATACAAAAATAAATAACTGACCTTCAATGAAGTTTTGTTGACTCAAAGCAACTTAATTGGGGTTGGGTGAATGCTAGAGTTGGTTACAGATTATAGAAGTACAAATGAAGGATGCTAGACATTTTCTGTATAACTGAAGATATCAATTATTTACTTAATATACATAAAATGCACACTAGATATGCTTAACATATCATTACCAGGTTTCACCAGCTCCTAGTAGAAACACTATTTTTAAAAGATGACATAACTAAGATATAAGGATATAAAAGATCTTGCCTCAGATTCCACAGCTTGTGGACTGTATTACAGACCAGCTGAGTATAATTTGTGATACTGATAATACAGTAGGATGGATTCAATCAATTCTAAAAGGTTTCAGCATTTTCTTCCAAAATATACTGGATCCAATATACCGAGAATGTGGTACCTGGGCAAAGCCAGAGAAACCAGATGAAATCAATCCATATGTCTCCTTGGGAAATGATCAAAGTACTCAGGAAGAGGGCACCGCCTGAACTCCCAAGGTGATCACCATATAATAACTTGACTGTTCTAGTCTTGGCTGTGCAGAGATAGTGTCAAAAATAAGACACGAATTCATTTTTAAATTTACAAAAAGCTCCCAAAGTTCAATGGAAAAGTTCTGAATTTGGCTTCAGGGTCAGTGATTCATGGAGCAGGCGTGTCTCCCAGGTCCTGTCCACTATTTGTTTGTCACACTTACTTTTTCCTTAAAGAAAGAAGATGCTTGTTTTGTGGTGACCTAACAATTTTCTTCTTTTTTGATTGGTTAGGCTGACTTAAAATTTCTTGCTAGTGTTTAAACATTTTCATTCATCAAATATGGACCGAGAAGAACATGCTTTCCCATTGACAGTGAACTACAAGATTTTAAAAAATGACATTTAGAAGAATTTAAAGACAATCATTTCACTTCCCTATTAAAGATGAGGAAGATCAAGAAAGGTTATAAAATAGGTCCAATATTTAATTTAATGCCTACATACAATGGTCTGGGGAGTGCTGATTCTCTTTTCCTGTCAGTGGGTTGTGGAAATCCGTGTTATACACCATGTTCACCAATTGCGAGCTTGATCAAATAAGTTACTACTACATGTATAAATATATTCTTCCATTTTTCATAAATATAGAAGCAACCCTCTAATTTATGTGTTCAATAACTTTCAGAGCACCAATAGAAAGGACATATCAGAATCTGGTTTCAGTCACTCAAATAATGTATACCAAAATGTATCTACCCATCCAGAAAATGGATCCAAATTATTTGAGTAGGAGTTGCCAAACATTTGTGACTAATGATATTGACATATCATTTAGAATGAGTAGTTATAATAATGTTAGCAATCATTCTAGTTAGAGTAGCATTAATAATAGTAAATATGAATGATACTTAATGGCCTGCCCTGTGATTTTATATGCATTCAGCTATTTAATGTTCTTTCTATAAAGCTCAATCTTTTCATTATCTTGCTGTGACAAAATAAATGTGTCATTCAGGATTCCAACTTCATTGTTACCTTGGAACTTATGAGTTTATACTAGCTGATGACTTTGGACACTTGGAAGAACTTAAGAAACTGCTACTGGGAGACCATGATTCTGGTGGAGTGGCTTTGAGTACCCACTCTTGGCTTGTCTCCCCCTTATTAGCCTCCAGGACAATCCATCATTCTCATCTCCCTCTTATTTTTTATTTCTGCACCACCTCTCATGATCTCCCAGGATTTTATGTCTCCTTCCCCAGTTTTTCTTGTATGAGCATGTTCTGTAGTATAAGGCTTACCGTTTAATCCTGTCTGGGCTTGTGATTATCAGAAGATCTGAACTAAAACTTTGTTCTTCTATTTCATTACAGTGAGAAAGTTGTGGTCCAATAATTCTTGCCAAAGGCGTATGTCGATTGAGGTGTGGAAATGATATTTCCTTTGAGATTTCTGATTTGAGGATCTATGTTAGTAACAACTGCATTAACTGGGAAAGTAATATTAGAAAGGGAAACAGAGAAATGTTTACTTCACGTCCTTATTAACAGCATTATGAGTAGAATTCTGTGCTTGTTAAGGTAAAAGTACCAGGTAGCAATTGCTCTACAATGGCCAAAAAGGAAGTGAATAGACATTCCCTGGAATTCTGTCTTGACTGTCATATGGATCTTTTACTTATTTTTACTCACTCCCCTTTATATCTTATCTTAGGAAATTATATACTGAAAATTATAGAAAGAGATCTAAATAAGATTGCATGAACTTGAGATACCACATTTTCTTCAGGCTTTAAAATTACTTACAATTTGTATTGTAAACCTTGAGGGAGGATCTGGGTGAATGTAGTCTGGTAAAGTAAAAATTGCTCTCTTTGAGAAAACACTTGCCATCTCCCCCTCCCATTTTTCTTTTTTTTTAAATCACATTCTCATATATTCCAAGATGATCTCACATGTACTAAGGGTTAGCATGAACTTCTAATGCTTCTGTTGCTACCTGCCCAGTGCAGAAACTAGAGCAGTATACCAATATGCCCAATTATGTCAAGCTGAGTATCAAATCCAGGGTTTGGTGAATACTAGGCAACCATTGTACAAGCTGAGCCCATCTACAACCTTTACCACGAACTGTACAGTGTTCTGCACGTTGTTGTAAGTTTGACTTCTTCCCCATTGCAAATTTGACTTCTGCCCCACCAAAGCCACCTTCGTATTTCTTTTTCTCAGTATTATTTTTCTATTTTGTAGTTGTAGGTTTTTCTAGCTTTTAGTTTTCATAATCAGAGACTCATTTCCTAGTTGACAATAGTGTTTTCTCTATAAATATTCTCTGTAATCCATTTATAGACTTTTAGGCCTCACATGTCTCTGAATGTGGCATGTGCATTGCTGCCTTGTACGTGGCCATGAAAAGTATAGTGAGCAAAATATCTCTGTATATGATCATCTAATTATTTAATTTTAACGTGAACTGGAATTTCATAGTAATTTTGCTTTACTATTAACAATACTTTCTTTTCTCATAATATTTTAATATTCCCTACAAGTGAACCAAATAAAAGTATTTGATATTTAAGATATGGGATTTGCTGCTTCTATTCCATCTTTTGATATTTCCCCTTGCCAAAACCATGGAATTGGGCTATGGCAACATTGCTGAGATAACCCATTCCTGAACTAAAGTCACCCTACATCATGATTGTTCACTACTTTTGAGACTGTTACCTCAAAATTAAAAGGCAAGAGTATTCAGTTGTCCATTGTGTAGATATGATTAACTTTCAAGTGCTGTATTTTGGTTGGCAAATCTTTCCCAAAGGTCTTTAGCCTACTTGTTTGCTCCCTGGGTTTTGACTTGGAGAAGTGAAGGAACATTTAGAAGTGGGTTCAAGTGTGTATGGATTGTCCTTAGTTTAGTAAATGTGTGTTTTCAAGAGCAATTGCAAGACCCAGATCCTTTCCTCTTCCCTTTTGCTTTCTGGTCATGTGTGAGCAATTTCCTCCCCCCTGTGTTTGCCTAGCCATTTCTATCAAGCATACCATGCAGATGAAGAATGGGATGTATCCAGTGGGTCACAAGTTGGAACCTGTTAAGATGAAAACCAAAGCAATTATTTTGTCTTATAAGTTAGTCATCTCAAGCATTTTGTTATAGTGGTGGAAAGTTAATCTATCAAATTGACCCTTTCCTTTGAAACATCGAAGGTTAGGTGATTTGGTCATACTTTGTCTTTGCTAATTAAGTCTGAACACCCCAATTGTTTTGCCCTAATGTCCTCCTCCCCTCCCCTCTCTTTGGAACTAAGTCTGACATTTATTTTGATCTTTTTGTAAAATCTTCTCTCCCTTGGCTCCACCAAATTATGTTCAAATTACTGTCCTTTGCACTGTAAGCATACCAACGTGGGCAACACACAAGCCCAGGCATGTTCTTTTCATCTATGGAGAGTCTTTTCTGCATTTCACCTTTCCAATGACCCTAACTTACCTTCTATTTTTTTCATTGAAAGAAACTTTACTATCATTTATTTGGAAAGAATCAATGTGTTCACTGACCTGTTTGAGATGTCAGATATTGCTTCTAAAACTTGAAGATCTATGTTCACATATTGATGGAAAGAGAAAGAGAGAGAGCAAGGGAGCTTGCCGAATACTGTCAAAGAGGATTAAAGGATTCATCGGAAAAAAAACCATAGCTTCATTCCTCTGACTTTCTCTTGTACACATTTGGAAGACTTAATGAAAAGATGTGATACTGTCTGTAATTGATAATAATTCTCAAAAAGAAATGTTCCCACTCTGAGGGTTTGTTACATATTAAATATCCACAACTAGTGTTATACCTATATATTAACCTTTTACCATATAAACACAGTATAATCCAGAAGAAATTGACTAGAATCATTAAGAGAGTATCTACTTAATTATTTAGAGTTAAATGCTCTTAAAATAAAAGCCAAAGAATGTGGCTAGTGAATCAGTTTGGGGCAAAAGGAAAAACTTGTTTTGTTAGAAATTTTCTTTCCTTTCTATATTTTGTCTAAAATTTACCCTTCCAAAGAGTTACAGGAAGTATAAACACAATAAATATCCATCTACAGTGGTTAAATCATGTATGAGACAAAACGATTTTGCCTGGAAGTTTGTGAGTCAAAGCTGGGTTATTTTGGAATCCTTTAAGCTGGGCTGATAGAGAGGGTTAATACATAGAAATAAATCTAGGAGTTTAATGGTGTTAGAATTCTGGAGGCTGAGATGATAAATGGTTGCACTGAAGCAGGACTTATTTTTTCAGAGGTATCACACATGTTCCTCTCTCTGAGGAATGTTTACCTGTATGTGCCTTCTTATTTCGAAATTGGTTTCACTTCTAATCATCTTTGCTCCTGGTTTAGGATGGTCAAAAAAGAATGCTAGTGTCAAAAACACATCAGAGATTGATGTACTTCCAATAGAAAACTGAATCTTATGATCTAGTCACCTACTCATGGAATGATTAAAATCAGTTGATCAGGTGACACACTCAATGTCTCTCTGGGTCTATTTCTTTAACATGGGATGAGAGTTAGTACAATTCTAAATAGAGAGTAAATGTTGAAGAAAATTAAATCTAATAAAAGTCATTGCATGTGAGAAATTACAGAATATTTTCATCATTAAACCATTTTGTTGAAAATAATTTTGTTAAGAAATATCATGTATAAAGTAGCCTTCCAAGACCCAGAATTTTAGAAGTTCATGTGTGTACTTTCTTTTTTTTTCTTTTCAAGACAAGGTCTCGCTGTAGCCCCAGCTGTCCTGGAACTCACTCTGTAGACCAGGCTGGCCTTGAACTCACAAAGGTCCAACTGCCTCTGCCTCCCGTGTGCTAGGATTGAAGGCATGCGCCACCACCCGGCTCATGTGTGTACTTTCAAACTTTCTGAAATCAATTCTTGATTTTTTTTCTTTCTAGTAACCACTTGTCCTCAATTAGTGGTTTGTACGTCTACAATGCTTTCTCCAGACAGTATACAGTATGGGAGAAAATAAGCTATTGTATTACTGATGTTATTATGGTTACATCATACAATAGAGTTCAGTTTTCATATTAATTATATGAAGAAGAACTATTTTGTAGATAACTAGCTATTTCAGAACATGCATACTTTAATAACAGGGTATTTTTAAAAGGTATTACATAAAGTATTCAATAATTTTGAGACAAAGTGAATTCTATAAAATAGAGTAAATTAATAAAAGTAATCATTAATCTCCTGGGAGAAACTATTTGATATTACAAAAATAGCTGTTTACAAAATAACTTCTCCCAGGAACTCCTCATTGAATATTTGAAATAAGTGAAAGGAAAACATCAATTAACTGGTTTAGAGCACTGAGTGTTCTTAGAGAGGACCCGGATTTGATGCCCAGCACCCACATGGCAGCTAACAACCATCTAAAACTCCAGTTGCAAAGGATCCAACACTCTCTTAGTTATCCTCTATAGGCATTCCACAAAATGGGTGTACTCACATACATTCAAGCAAAACTCTCATATACACAATGAAAATCAATAAATACATTTTCTTAAAAAGAGACAGTTTCTTTTGTATATATGTGTGCCTACATGAGTTTAAGTCTCCATGGAGGTCAGAAAAGAGTGTCAGATCCCCTGGAATTGGAGTTACAGATGGTTGTGAGCTGTCCTATGTGGGTGGGTACTGTGAACTGAGTCCAAGTCCCCTTGGAAATTCAGTATATGTTCTTAATCACTGAGTGATCCCTTCATAACCTCCTTTAAATCTTAAAACTCCTGTATTACATAATCTTTTTTTTTTCTTTGTGAGACAGGGACTTCCTATATCCCAGCTGGCCTGAACTTAATATGTAGACCAGGCTGGTCTCAATATCACAGAGATCAGCCCCCTGAGTGGAGATTAAAGTCATGGACAACAACACCTGGTCGTATATTATATATTCTCGACCTCATTTAGTCTTCAAACCCTATGAAATATTTTAAAACTCAGATTAAATTTGAGATCACTCAGCCTAATAATATAGATGGAACAAGAAAATGGAGTCTGTTATGTGTGTTATTCTTCTCTACAATTCAGAACATAAAGTGTGCTAAAAAATGTTCATCAAGTCCTAAGACTGATCTGAGATATACGCAAGAATAACACTGTGTGTTTTACATGCATCTTCACAAACCCCTTCTAGGTTTTATTAATGTCTCCTCTTTACTGCCATGAAAGTCCTGCTAAGAAAGATTAAATATAGTGCTAAAGAGAGAAAAATAGGATGCCATTCTGATATCACAACACATACAATTGACACCTGAGTTTTTGTCCCATGAAAGAATCTGCCTTCAGTGTCTCCATCTGCAATGCCACTCTCAAGCCCAAAGTGCTGAAAACTTCAGCATAAGTCACAAATCCAATTAACATTTTCTGAAAGCCAGACTACCAGGGTGAAGGAAGAGGAATTAGTTTTAGTAATGTATTTTATTTAACTTACTATACTTAAAATATCTCTACATCTTATCAATATAAAATATTAATGAGCTTATTCATTTTTTTTCTATGAGGCTATTAAAACCCATCATATTCCATCTTTCTGTCTTGCCTTAGTTGAGACTCTGCGCTTGAAGTTATTAAGTCATATATGATTTGTGAATGCCCTGATGGATATTGTAATTTTAAGTTTGTGTCTATATACAAATAAAAGCATGCAAAACAGCAAAGTGTCAAAATATATACATATGTAATTGGCAAATAAAACTATTTAACAGACACTACATAGTGTTTTTAGGTCAAATACGTTGGTAAATTGTTAGTCACCAAATACATTACTTCACAGTTTTTTGTCTGTGTTTCCTACTCTTTTATGGTTGTGATCCCCATTGAAGAGCACGAGTAGTTTTCTGTGCATAGAAATTTGTAAGATGCCTTGCCTTGGCATCCTGTTCCCATGATGTAGTACACACCAGACACAGCTTCTTGCCTACTTCACTGGAAGGGGTAAACTTGGAAACTGCCTTACTGAATTAAGATTGAAAGATATTTAAGGCTGACTAAATTTCTGTAAGAACCATTCTCTGTGCAGTTCCATCTCCAGTTGGCTCCAAGATTCCATTTCAAAATGACATTGAGTATGCTTGCTGCTCTCAGACTGAAATGACAGCATTAAGAGGGCATGAATAGAAGCTTCACATGAACAGTGGACCACCACAGCCAGGAGACCACTGTGTAATTTTTAGAGTGAATCTATCACTGTTTTAACTGAAAACAGAGAACATTGCTCTCACAACACCTGCGAAAATAGAATAAGCAGGCAAACAAAAATTGACAAAATACATTTAAATTATTCATGAAATATGATTTCCAAAATATGAACTACATACCTATCTCAGATCTTTCTTAGGCAAGGTATTTAATAACCAAGCAAATGTTTTAATTACTGTCAAATTTAAATTAGATATTTCATTAAGCATTGCTCACTACAGTTTCTTTTTTTTTTTTTGAAAATTTTTTTTATTAATTTTATTTATTTCTGTATGTGTATGAATGTACTGTCTGCATGCAAGTTTGTGCACCCGTGTCGTGCAATGCCGCGGAGGTCAGAAGACGGTCTCAGATTCCCCTGGAACTGGAGTTCTCCTGGAATTGGAGTTTCAGACGGTTCTCGGCCGCCATGTGGGTGCTGGGGATCGAACCCGGGTCCTCTGTAAGAGCAGTCGGCGCTCTTAACCGCTAGGCCATCTCTCCAGCCCCCAGAGGGATTGATTATGGGACATAGAATTTAATAAAGTCCACAATCTTTGGGTGAATTTCATATGTAGATGGAAGAGATTTGATTTGCTCTGGTTTCTTCATTTGCTATTCAGTTACTTATTCCATTATACCAATCAGTCATCACTAGTAATGGAATTATATAATGGTCCAGGGAAATAAATATATCGTATATTCACCTATAATTTAGAATCTTGAAAAAGTACTTTTAAGCTGCTATGCAAATTATTATGTAAATCATCTCCAAATAACCACAATGACTGCCAGAGCCAGCTAACTCTACTGGTTCACCAGTGATACTATTGGACTTAAATCCTTCTCAAAGGCACAGAAATCATGGATGGCCCTGTAAACAGCAAAATACACATGATTGGAAAGGTTATAGAACCTAGAGAAAACCCTATCCCTGTCTTGTTACTGGCCAAATGAAAATTCTTATTGTATCCTAAATATGGACCCTTATATTTATGGAAAAATATGTTGCACACCACTCATCAAAGAAGCTTCATTTTGCAACAGATGAAGACTATTATAGAGTTCTACTACTGGTCACACACAACGTATATATTTCAGACAGATGTCCAGCCCTAGGTGAAATATCTACAGTTGAACCTCTACACCTAAGGCTCACAGATCACAACTTAACAAGAAGTAGAGAGAAAACTAATACATTCCTCAACTCTCACCAATGAAGTTTCTTCACACAAGAGAGTGCCATGCACACAGAATGACAAAACTGGCCATGTTTTAAAGAATATGAGACTGCAGAGTGAGTGTTCCTGGATATAGTATTTAACTTCACTCACCCATCTTTCAGGGACCTGACAGAAGAGGGAGCAGAAAGGTTGTAAGAGCCAGTACTTGTAGATGTCTGATATAGCATCTGTTCCTGAAAAACCGAAATCAGACAAAAAGACCATCAGATATTGTTAGGTCAAGAGCTCTTTCACTGCCCTGTTGAGAGCCTTTATTGGAAACTTGGTGATAGAATTCATGAAGAGTTTACATATGATAAGTGCCCAAGCAGTGCAAAACACATTGGAATTTTCCCTTCATAATAGAAAGGAAAGAGAACTACACGCTCAAGGCCATGGTTCCTGAACCAGTAACAGACCTCCTTTGATGCATGCAGAAACATAAAGGGGGGCCAACCCACTAGTTTAAATTTGATTAAGATCTTTATATATGAAATATATAAAGTTCAATTAAAGACATTCTACAAATATTACAAATTGTAATAGATATTTGGTGGAGAAAATGTATTTTAAGAAAAGTTGATAGGTGACCAGATAGATGGCTCAGCAGTTAAAAACACTGAATGCTCTTGCAGAGGATCCTGGTGTAATATCCAGTACCCAGATGGAAGCTAACAACCACTCATAACTCCAATCCCATCACCCTCTTCTGACCTCCACAGTTATTGCATAACATGGGTGAACTTACACACATGCAGACAATATACTCATACACATAAAATTAAAAAATAACACAGTATTTTAAAAGAAAATATTATAAGAGTATAATATGGCTAATTTGGTCTTGGCCCTTTCCTAAAGAGGATGCAAGACAGAACCTGATTAGGTGGGCTGAGTTAGCCAGTTACATAGTGACCATCCTAGTGCTCTGGAGACACCATCAATCTTGCTACTTCAGAGCCCAAGCCTTCATTGCTGAGACTGGTAAGAATCAGTATATCCTGATCCCATTAGGCTTCCTAGGGCCTTGGCCCATCTCAGCAGAACTTGCCCTAGAACACCTGAATAGCTGGGAGAGTTAGCAAAATCCCTCCAGGTCCGGTCACCATTTTTGAGACCTGTCTGGTTTCACAGTCCATCATACATGCCTTCTCTGCCTAGCTAGTTAAAACCAGACCAACAGATCCCCAGTCACCCTGACTTAGGCATAGGCTCCTTTACATTCCTGGAAAGCTCATTACCAGTCTGTCTGGATCCATCCAGTTCCTTCAGTTGAAAATCAAAAGAGAGAAACTGAAGCATAGACAAACTATTCATACCTGATAAAAAAGCAATCAAATTACAGCAACATTTTAAACAAAACCAAACTTCAACTCAACAAACGCATCCATGAGTTTCATATTGGAAACAACCAACAAAATAAATCCATCTGCCAAAATCACAGGGACAAACCACAAATAATATGAAAAACCAAAATAATATATTCCCACCAAACTCCACCAGAAAACTATAGAAGTGTTCTACAACGAAAAATATTTAGAGGAACCATGGGACACAGAACTTAAAAGAATACTTTTAAATATGATCAAGGACTCAACAAATTTAAAGAAGACCCCCCACTACACACACACACACACACACACACACACACACACACACACACAAATCCCAAAGAACTTAAAAAGGACACAGCTAAAAATAAACTACTGACTGAAGCTAAAGGAAACACACATATGTGGATGAATGAAATGACAAGAACAATTCAGGATTTGAAAATCAAATTCATAAAAGAGATAGAAACACTGAAGAAAACTCAGATTGAAATGGAGATGGAGTTGAAAAGCTCAACAAACCTGTTTGAAATGACAGAAAAAAGCAGACCAACAGAATGAATGAAACAAAAACAGAATAGCAAAAGTGGATATTAAATTTGGAGAAGTGAACCATTCAAGAAAAGAGTATGAAAAACTAAAAAGAAGCAAAAATGAAATATGCAGGAAATGAGTGACAACATGAAATGACCAAATTTACATACTGTTGGCATAGAGGAAGGAGAAGAATCTCAGGTCATTTGCATTGATCAGATCTTCAACAGAGTTATAGAAGAAAATTTCCATAAATTAAGGACCTACCCATATAGAGAAAAGGAGCATACCAAATACCAAATAGCACCAGTACAGAAACTCCACATAGCACATCACAGTAAAAAAATTAAATACACAGAACAGTAAGAGAATACTAAAAGCTGAAAAAGAATAACAAGTTACATATAAAGGAAAACCCATCAGAATTACAGCTGACTTTTCAGTGAAAACTAGAAAATCCAGAAGAGCCTGGAGCAATTTCTTCCTAGGTCTAAATAATTATAGATGCCAACCCAGTGTACTTTATCCAGTAAAACATCTATCATAGTTGAAAGTGAAAGAAAAATCTTCCATGATAAACAAAGTGGATGAAAGAATTCACATCTGCCAAATCAGCACTACAGAGAATACTTTAAGCATCACAAAGGACTGAAGAAAGAATGGTGATATCCAAGAGGCTATAGAAAGAAAAAAATGTATTTATAATTTACAGAAAAGCAACACAGGTAGAAAATACCCAGAAAGTAAAATAACAGTAAGCACTTCATATTAAGAATGGAAGAGTATTCTCTCATGCATTCTCTCAGATCACAATGTCATAAATCTTAAAATCAACAGCAAAATAACCTCTAATGATCTCATGGAGATTAAGCAACACACTCTTGAATGATGAATGGATCAAAGAAAAAATTCAAGAAGAAATTAAAACATTTCTGTAACTAAATGAAAATGATAACAGGACAAAGTACAACTTCTGTGGAACAGTAAAAACACTGCTAAGAGAGAAGTTTGTATCCTTACACGCCTACATTAAAAACATGTGAACACAAATGTATGACGATGTTGGGACTCAAGAATCTGATAAGACATGAAGAAACCAAACCCAGCAGAGGAGAAGAAAAGAATAAAAGTCAGAGCCAAAATCAACGAAACATAACAATGAAAAGAGTATAAAACATCAATGGATCTAGAAACTCGCTATTTGATAATATTAACTATATAGTCAGTTTGTCCAGTTAACTATAGGAAAGAAAGAAGAAAGCCAAATCAACAAAACCAGAGATCATAACAGAATTTTGTAAAAACAAGGCTCTATTAAATTTGAAAATCTAAAAGCAATAGATGAATTTTAAGTTCATGAAAACCACTGAAGTTAAACCAAGAAGAAATCAACATCTTAAACAAAACCTTAACAAATGAGGTAATTAAAACTAGAATATAAAACCTCCCAAATAAAAAAGCCCAGGCTCAGATGGATTCATAGCAGAATTTTACCAAACTTGCAAAAAAAATTCTACAACCAATACTACTTAAATTAGTCAAAAAGATAGAAACAGTGGGAGAACTCCCAAATTCCTTCTGTGATGCTGGGATTATTCAAAAACCCAAAACAGGAAAAGATATAACAAATAAACAACAGATGGGGTTGGAGAAATGTCTCATTGGTTAAGGACACTAGCTGCGACGACTCAGATTTGGTTACCAGCACCCACATGCAGCTAACAATTATCAATAACTCCAGGTCCAGGGGATTTGATATCCTCTTCTCACCTCCAGTGGACATCAATATGGATAAGGGTCAGTGGTAGGAGGTGTAGATTGGGGAGATTATATAAATGCCATCCAATTATGTTGTATATAAATTGCAAAAAAAGTTAACTTTTTAAAAAAAAATTCTGAATTATGGCTTGGGTTGGTATCCCATACCAGGAAATATTTAGGTCCCAGTGGACACCATGCTGGGAAGCAGAGTTGTGTGAAAATCTGAATCTCTTCTTTTATGTATAAGGCAACTGATGAAAAATCAGGAATTAAATGAAACAATCTGATTTGGAGGAACAGTTATTTTATTTTTTTAATTTTTATTTATTATTTTTTATGTGAACGAGTGTACTGTCTGCATGTAGGTTGGTGCACCCGTGTCATGCACTGCCGGGGAGGTCAGAAGAGGGTGTTGGATTCCCCTGGAACTGGAGTTAAGGATGGTTATTAGCCACCATGTGGGTGCTGGGAATCGAACCCATGTCCTCTGCAAGAGCAGTCGGTGCTCTTAACCACTGAGCCATCTCTCCAGCCCCAGAACATGGTATTTTCTATGGAATGTGTCTCGCTCCATTTTTATGATAAGAAAGATAGGATATCCATATTAGTAAGAAATTTCTAAATAAAGAACTTCTTGCTCAAATCAGAATTTTTTTTTTTTTGAGACAGGATATCCCTGTAGCCCAATCTGGCCTGGAACTCACTATTTAGACCAGGCTGGCCTTGAACTCACAGAGATCCTCCTGCCTCTGCCTCCCGTGCTGGGACTAAAGGCGTGTGCCATGAAGCTATCCAGCAAATGGGAGGCAGTTTCTGAGGTTTCCAGGTATCGAACACAATCAAGAAAAGTAGGGTCAACTGCCTCTCAGAGAAGATCACTTAGGAAAGAGCAATTAACCTAAGAATCTATCCAAAAGTAAGAGTGAGTTTCATTTTATTTCTAAAGGCAAATATTTCAAACAGGCAGAGGGAAAAGCTTTGGAAAAGTTATGTTGGCTTTAGATACAATTTTTCCATTGCTTAAATTTTTAAGAATTTCCACAATCCAAAGTGTGTGGGAGGCTAACTAAAGGAGGGAGCCCCTACAAATAGATACCTGATGCTAAGGACGCTGTGATAAGCCCTGAGTACTGTACACCCGGCATGTTAGGCACCTGCTGCCATGCTCCATCATTAAAAGAACAGCACAGAGCCAGTAATCAGGAGGAAGCTGTGTTTGAAGTCAGCTATACTCGACAGAATTAATTTGATTAATTTGAGCTAAAGTTGCCCTCAAATATGGTGGAAAATCATTAGAATTGGTCATTTCACGTATGAAAATATATAACATTGACACCATCGTGGATAATTTGTTTATAATTACACAGAAAACATTGAAAGCTTTATTTACAATATATACTTAGTATCTAATCATTGCAATTAATTTTTCAGGTGATGGAGAGATTTCTCAGTGGTTAAGAGTGCATACTGCCATTGCAGAGGACTCAAGTTCAATTCCCATTTTGCTTATCACTTGGATCACAAACCCCAGTAGGCCCTGCTTCAGGGTGATTCAATGCTTCTGGCTTCTGAGCATACCTGCCCTTGTGAATTGTGCGCTCGGGCACACACACACTCACACACACACACACACACACACACACACACACACATACACACACACGGAAACACATAATATAAAATAAAAATAAATCTTTTAAGAAAAGTTAATCTTACTAAACATCTTTATCTGAAGAGATGTGTCTGTGTGTGTCCTTTTTTAATTGAAGAGATGGTTCAGTTTGTAAGGTGATTAAAGTGTTGACATAAGGACTTGATCTTGGATCCTCAAAACCCACATGGAGCCAGGCACATTAATCCCAGCAGACAGGATTATCCCCAGAACCTGGCAGACCAGCTGCCCTGACATATACAGCAGCGAACAAGAAGAGCCCCTGTCTCAAACAAGGTAAAAAGTGAGAACACAACATCTGTGTTTTCTTCTGAACTCTACATGCCTACTGTTCCAAATGTGTGCTTCAAATCACACACAAACCTGGGGACATACATACACACACAGAAATATTAAAGCAATTTTTTGTTGTTTCTAAGTGTTTAGCTTTACTCTGATGAAAATGTACCTAGCAAAGCAGAGATTAAAATCTGCCCTATGTCCAGGTGATCCAACACCCTTTTCTGTCCTCCAAGGGCATTGCACACATATGATGTACTTACATACATGCAGGCAAAAACACCCAAACACATAAATAAAAATTAAAAAAAAAAAAAAAAAAACTAAAGCAGGAGCTGGAGAGATTGCTCAGCAGTTAAGAGAGCCCACTGCTCATGCAGAGGACCCGGGTTTGAGGGTTTGATTCCCAGCACCCACATGGTGGCTATGAACTGTCTTTAACTCCAGTTCCAGAGGAATCCGATGCCTTCTTCTGACCTCCGAGGCATTGCACGACACAGGTGCACCAACGTGCATGCAGACAGCACACTCATACACAAATAAATAAATAAATAAATAAATAAATAAATAAATAAGAAAAAAATAATTAAAGCTACCTTATAGAAATGCTCATGGAAATCATGCTACTGTGTCTTTTTTTTTTTGAGTTCACATATTTTCCTTTTAATTTTATATTAGTCTAAAATATGAATATATTCCTTCTGCCCATGTACATTAATTACCATGTCTGAAAGTAGGTGGTAAGTTAATTCTAGGGCTCATTAAAAGACTCACATTATAACAACACAGTTGATTCAGCTAGAAAGACATGTAACAATAGCATTGCTCTGCTTGCCTTTCAATTGGGGGATTTGGTACTAGCATCCACAAATGAGGTAAATCATTTCCCATTTTTGGAGGGGAACTGTGTTACTTCACATCACTTAGCATAATGGCTTTGAGTTCTATCGATTTACCTGCAAAGGTCATGATGTTATTTTTTTTTACCTTAACAGCTTTGTTTTATTTTTTTCCAAATCTAGACCCGTGTCCCCCACCCTATCCCCCGACCCCACCAGAGCTCATGCATTCTGCCAAACATGCTTTCCACCTCTTTCTAAATCTTTCTCAAAATTCTCCAAGTAGAAGTTGACTGTTTTGAGCAGAAGTTCACCATTTCAGTCAGTTCTTTGATGCAGTCCTTTCTGTTGTTGTTTTTGATTCCAGTAGGCATCACTCCCAACTATTTGGACAAAAGCTCAAGGGGCTGTGTACAAGAAATATTTAAAACTAGGTAGTTGGCACTAGCATCCAGAGACGAGGGATACCATTCCTTGCTTGATTTTCTGGGACTGTGTTACTTCACTCAGCATGATAACTTCTAGCTCCAACCATTTTCCTGCAAAGCTCATCATGTCATCTTTCTTTACTGCTTAGAACTCCTTTGTGTAGATGTACCACATTTTCTCTATCCACTCGTCAGTTG